>OMLM01008704.1:71313-115747 GCA_900302695.1 Helostoma temminkii
CCTAAAAGCAATGACATCATCAGACAGAGACCCTCTGATGATATAACATCATCACTGTGTTTGACATAACATCATCTGCAGCCCAGGGTAGACAATGGGAGCTGAAGCGTGTGTGTGTGTGTGTGTGTGTGTGTGTGTGAGAGAGAGAGAGAGAGAGAGAGAGAGAAGGGAGGGTATAACTGTATCAACTGTAGCAGCTCTGGGGAGCTCATTAAACCATTATTCTGTTGTTTCTGTATTTAATGTGTCAAACTGAGATACAAATCTGTCATAAATAAAGACAGTTCACTGTTGTGTATGCCATGTGTGACCCTGTTTCATTCTTTATTTAGACATTACGTTCATGTCTTTGGCCTGGTTTTTAGTTTGTTTCTCAGAAAATCTAAAATATGACACATATTGGTGAAAATTAATTTCTAAGGGCCACATCTGGGTTTTCTGCATCAACACTTGTCTGTAATAGAGTGACAGTAAATATATAGTGGTAACAGCTGATGAAAGGCTCTGTGTGTCTTCATGTACTGAGGCTGTGGTGTAAAACTGACACATATATTTGTAGTGTGTTCCCATAATTTGCAGAAAAGTCTCTCCTAAATGATTGCATTTGCCACCACCTGGTGAGCAGAGAACAGAACTGCAGCTGGAATAAAAAACTGACTACTCAGGATAAGTGTCAGATAAATATCTTATATTATATATATATAAGTATATATATAAGTCATAATAAATTAATAATTACGTTAAAGCCTCCAAAGACTAATTCAAATCAATATTTTTACAATTAGATCAGAAAACTACTAGAAACTAGATCAGGCTTTTGTGGTTTAATTAGATCTCCCAAATTTTCCATGAACTTGAATCAAATGTCCAACACATTAATTTGATTTCCACATTAATCATTTCTTATTGTGTGTAAAGTAGGTTCAGGTTGATAAAACTTAATTTATTTATGCAATATAAATAAATAATTGCTAACATATTAGAGCACAATATAGTACGAAGGAAAGTTATGTGTGCCAGCACATTTTACTGCCATTAGAGAAAGAAACAAATCCCCAGTTTGTAATATTCAAATTAACATGTTATATAATACCTATAGTACCTCTGGATTGTAGCCTTGGTGTAATTTTTAATTAATAATGATAAAATAAACTGGAATAATTGGAATAAAGTTTTGTCCAGGACAAATATTTTCCCCAGTTCAAAAACATGTCCGTATTGAAGCAGTGAAGGTTTGTCTCCTCACAGTGTCTAGGGAGCAGAATGTCCTTCACCACTGTCAAGGCACTTTTCCTGGGCTTCAAACACACTGAGAGGACACTGAGGAGAGGAAGATTCATGTTATACTGATTGGACCAGATCTTCATCTTAACCTGCAGTAAAGGACTAATGGATCAGTGTCACACCACCATAACTATGAATAATGCTTGGATTGAGAAATAGATATACAAGTGAGAATTGTACTTAAAACTTAATTCAATGATCACATTCAGTTTTAAACCACAAATTTCTCTAACTGTCCCTCATGTCTGATTTGGTGCATGTTCATTTGACTTATGTTCACTGAGCTGAGCCTAGAGGGAAATACCAATGAGTATTTAGAGCATTTAGTGAAAATTTCATTTAAATAGAGAAATGTTTTCAGGTAAATGCATTTCAAATACAATTAATGTAAAAATATTGATACCCCTTAAGTAAAAAGATCCAGTTGGAATTCAACATATCCATAAGATGTAGTAAAGTAGAAGTACCCTTCTATGGATTACGTGTACTCTCCACCAATGGGAACAATAGCTAACCCTAACTCTACCTAAACAGCTTTTCCCATATCGCCTAAACTTAAACAATTTAATTTAAGGTTAATTTTTTAGAATCTCAGTGATTTGTTCCCAAGTATTGACACAATAGTTAAGTAAATGTGTGTGTAATTGCCTAAAGAAAGTACTCAGATTAGAAATGCTTAAATGAAGATGAAACATTAAGTATACAGTTTAAAATTGACTCAAGGTTAAAAGAGTATCCCATCAGGAGAATAGTTTCTCTTGATGTGCAAGTTTATGTTTATTATGCAGAAATCTAAAACATCTATACGTCTAAAGTATTAACACTAAAATATACTTTAAGTGTTTTGTTTTGTTCGCATTTGTGTATGTGTCTTTGCATGTAATAAGTCCAAACAAGTGAACAGAGCAAAACAGGCAGTTTAGGTATTTTATTGATAAATTATCATTTTTAAAAAGACCCACAAGCCATCTTTTCCTTCCAGCTCACGCTACAGTTTTCCAAGTACTGAATTTGAACTATGTACAAAGAGTATTTTTAATATTATTTTCTGCTTTATCATCATCGTCATCATCATCATCATCATCATCATCAAGATCACATTCAAAACAAGGTTATAAGTTTGTGTGCCCACTGGTCAAAGTCAAGAGACAAGGTTCTGCGTCAGCGTACAGCGATGTTAGCTAGCACAGAGTTTACTGGAGGTTAGAGAGCGGCGGTATAAGCGAGGAGAGGAGAGGAGGCTTTACATTCTAACTCACAGGCAGAAGGAGCAAAGACATCGACGTCGTACACTTTAGCTACTTCTCTGACAGAGAAAAAAACAACCACCACAGTGACTGGAGATGAATACCATGCAAACGTGAGTCTCTGTGTTTTGGGATTATTTTCCACCAGTGAGAAGGCAACGAAAATACAGGAAGTATTAAAATAACCAAAATAAAAGGTTTATTGCTGTATGAGTTAAAAGCTGCATGGCACAAAAAATTAACACTGATAAAAACAAGCTCCTGTTGATTGATGCTCTTCTTGACTTACACTGGGCAGAAAGGTTGGCACACATGGGTTTTTAAGGACAATTTCTTTTAAAATTGATCATCTCGAGAGTTGAAATTATATGGCAATACTATGTCAGTGTACAAGGTGAATGGTTACAATACAGTATGAATATGCAGCTTTCTGTAGTTTAACTAGCAGCAAAAACAACACATACAATTGCATATAATTGTAGTGCAATGGGCAAACTGATCTTAAGAAATTGTCTCATTTTGGTCTGGTCGGTAACACACACACAAAAATAAAAATCAAGTGGGTACCATCATGTCAGCTCGGCTGCTGAATAACAAACAAACAAAATGTTTCAGAAAGACCAAATCAAACCAGTTTGCTAAGCTATCATTTTTAAATCAGCCCAGGAGCCAACTAAAGTCAGCATTCATCAATAAAAATCAGGATGATTTCTCCTAAATCAAGACAGGATTTGAGTCTCTGTGGACCAGTACAAGGATCGATCAACATACAATAGGTTTGTTCAGCAAGTCAAAAACATTCAGAACCCAAACGCAACAGGACACACATCTCCAACATGCACCTCTTCAACACACTCCTGCCCAGATGCTCCACAGATGATCCATCTACTGAACGCGACCGGTTTGAGATCTGAACAAGATGAAAAAACTAAAAGTGGGGTTTGTTCTTTCAGCCGTGCAGGACTGTGCTGTGCTGTCCCGTGCCGTGCCGTGCCGTGCCCAGACTAAGCGAAGCTGTTCTCTGGGTAGCTGACTTTAATAGCACCCCAGTAGCAGGCTCGTATCAGACAGATGAGGCCCAGCAGGTAGGCGAACGCCCAGGACACGTAGGTGGCATTGTAACGACTGGCAAACTCCCGAGTACCAACCTGTCAGCAGAGAACAGAGACAGAGAGTGTGGGTGGAACGGTAACATCAAGAACACTTATTTTCATTATGTTTTTAAATTAACAAAATTAAAAATGCTTCAGTGGTTGATGGGAGATCCATAAGATAAGTCATAATATCATGCAATCAGCAATTTTCCTTCAAAATAACTTGCAAAACATTTTAATAGGCTGAGTATAACTGAGGTAAAGCAATAATCCTATCAGGTTATTATTAAGTGATTGTTATTCTAATGTGAATTTACCACATCGGGAAAAGTCTTACATAAATGTTGTTACTACTCTGACCTGCACGATATCATATACTCAGGTACCACTTTATTAGGTACACCTGTAAAATCAAATGTAATACTGTCATAGTGGGTGGTGGAATCATACTGGAGAGCAATATATTAAGAGGTGTCCCTAATATTTTGGCACCTTTATTTATTTAAAATAGGGTTGCCATAACATTACAACCTCCTCTTAATATAAAAAAAGTAGAATTCACAGCAGAGCTGCTGTACTAGATCGCACTGGATTTTACAGGTGTACTTAATAAAGAGGCCAGTGAGTGTAGATAGATAGATAGATAGATAGATAGATAGATAGATAGATAGATAGATAGATAGATAGATAGATAGATAGATAGATAGATAGATAGATAGATAGATAGATAGATAGATACCATAAACAACAGCAAGACTGCACTTACTGTTAAACCCACTCCAATGAAAATACAGATCATTCCTATAGTTATATAAGCACAACAGCGCCTCCTGGGGAGCGCACTGCCAACAGAGGATCTGCAAATGGGCATCAAGAGAAAAAGGAATGGATAAGTTAGTGCCCGTGGGAGGATTTCAGAGCAGAAACAGTTGAACATACAAAAAGCACTTTGTGTTACACTCTGGTCCTGATAGAAATATCTTCCAATTCTGTTGTATGTATACGTTTATAAACACATGATGACTGATTGACCTAATTATCAGAATTATCAGAAATCTCTGTCAGTTTGTGAACAGTTTTTTAGACTGAAGGAGCTGTGTACTAAAGTTTGAAACACATTTCAGTGCAGCTGAAATCATCATGAAGAGCCTGTTACTGTCTGTGTCCCTCTCTTTTTTCCTGTTGTTCACACAGCGCCCAATCTTGTGAGGCGAAATCATTTTCACTTCCCTTTACAAGTTAGTCAAGTTACACATGAAAGTGCCCGAGGACTATCACATGTGCAGCTCCCAGCTATAGTTTCACTCAATGCATGCAATGTATAAGTAAACTGCCCCTAAGCGCCACATCATCCACTTTTAAAATGTTGCTTCGCTATAACTCCACTTTCCTCCCCCTCTCTGCTCTCACATGCTTCTCATGTGATGGGACTTAGACTTTCTTCAGGAATCACTGGTATTCAGATGGCTTAGGGGAGGCCGGTCACCTGATGACTCTCTTCTTGTTTTCAACGGTTCCTCTTTGTTCTACACACTGTTTACATTTCTAATGCCCGGCAGTTTTGTTTATGATGATTATGATGTGATCATACACGAGTCCTATCTTCATATTTCTAGATGTTCTACTAAAAACATGGTAATTCCAGGTCCACTGAATTTAGCTAAAAACAGGCAGCTTCAATGGTCTCATTTAGAAGGTCACACTTTCTTTGTTAAGTGATGAACAGCAGGTTAGATTGAACACACACACACACACACACACACACACCTATTCTTCAACCCTGTGACCCTCCTACCACATGAACTAATTACAGCACATGTATTGAGGCCAACCTGTAATTCCTGTCACACGTCTAGATTAGCCTCCATCACCCTTCCAACCCCTCCCCTTTGACCAAGAACAAGAAAGCCCAGTTCAGCGTCATACTACAAAGAATGTATCCATATAGTATGCACTGGAAAATGTCTCCAGCAACAACTGTAATAATGCTGGGAGTTCATGTGTATCACACAGAAACCACAAACCTAAGTGGTTAACGGTTTATGCCATGCAGAAGTGAAAAAGGAAAAGGAAAATGTATTTCTCTTGTCTTGTTTGTGTGTGTTGTCAGAAAAACATGGCTTTAAAGACAGATTCAGGCATGTTTGCTCAGTGGTGCTCTCCCACTTGTCCAAATTTAGATTTTTCTGGCTCGAGCAACTAACAAGATGCTTCTTCTTCTTTGTTGTGTTCACATTTGGTTTCATGGTTTGAAGGACTACTCCAGTGGTTTTGAATGTTTCAGACAATTTCCCACCATTACCATGACAACCATTTTATAAACCATAATGTTTTATATTCACTTGAAACCTGCATGTTTGTTAAAAGAAAGCTTGACAGACTCACATTTTTTTGCAGTGGGGACACTTGGCCAGCGTGTTAAACCGAAGCTCCATCCACTGTGAGGAAACAGAAAAACAAATACTGTTAAATTTCTGTATTAAGGTACTCATGTACTGAGGCGAACACACAAATCCAACATAATTCTACAAAACTACTTCAGGAAAATCAACTAGGAATGATTTTAGATGATATGTTATGATGGTTTGCAATATCTAAATATACACTGCTCAAAAATATTAAGGGAACACATAACCATTCCAATGTAAGTCCAAGTCCATCACACTTCCGGGATATCAACCAGTCCAGTTACGAAGCAACACTGATAAATCAATTTCACCTGCTGCAGACAACAAGTGGAAATAAGAAGCAAGACAACCCCTATAAAGGAATGGTTCTGCAGGTGGGGGCCACAGACCATTTCCCTGTCCTCTGTCCTGATTTGGCCAGTGTCCTCACCACTAGCGGTAGCATGAGAAGGTGTCTGCAAACCACAGAAGTTGCTCAGGTAGTGCAGCTCATCCAGGATGGCACATCAATGTGCACTGTGGCAAGAGCATGGAGGAGATACCATGAGACAGGCCTGTACACCAGGAGACGTGGAGGGGGCCGTAGGAGGACAACAACCCAGCAGCAGGACCACTATCTGCTCCTTTGTGCAAGCAGGAGCAGGAGGAGCACTGCCAGAGACCTACAAAATGTCCTCCAGCAGGCCACTAATGTGCATGTTTCTGCTCAAACCGTCAGAAACAGACTCCATGAGAGTGATATGAGGACCCGAGGTCCACAAGTGGGGCCTGTGCTCACAGCCCAACACCGTGCAGGCCGATTGGCATTTGCCAGAGAACACCAGGATTGGCAGATTCGCCATTGGCGCCCTGTGCTCTTCACAGATGAGAGCAGGTTCACACTGAGCACATGTGACAGACGTGACAGTCTGGAGACACCATGGAGAATGTTCTGCTGCCTGCAACATCCTCCAGCACGACCAGTTTGGTGGTGGGTCAGTGATCTGATGGTCTGGGGTGGCATTTCCTTGGAGGGACGCACAGACCTCTATGTGCCAGCCAGAGGTGCCCTGACTGTCATTTGGTACCAGGGTGAGACTCATTGTAAGACCATTTGCTGGTGCAGTGGGCCCTGGGTTCCTTCTGATGGATGACAATGCTAGGCCTCATGTGGCTGGAGTGTGTCAGCAGTTCCTGCATTATGAAGACATTGATGCTATGGACTGGCCTGGCCGTTCCCCAGACCTGAATTCAATCGAGCACCTCTGGGACATCACGTCTCGTTGCATCCACCGTCGTACCACAGACTGTTCAGGAGTTGACTGATGCCCTGATCCAGGTCTGGGAGGAGATCCCTCAGGAGAACATCCATCATCTCATCAGGAGCATGCCCAGACGTGGACAGGGAGTGAATACAGGTACGTGGAAGCCACACACACTACTGAAACTCATTTTGAATTGTCTTGAGGAATTTCCACAGAAGTTAGATCAGCCTGTGATCTGACTTTTCCATTTTTAATTTGAGTATGATTCTGAATCCAGACCTCCTTGGGATAATGATTTTGATTTCCTTTGATTATTCTTATTTTGTTCTCAACACATTCCACTATGTAATGAATAAAGATTTTCAACTAGAAGATTTCATTCATCAAGATCTAGGATGTGTGGTTTAAGTGTTCCCTTTATTTTTTTGAGCAGTGTATTATTCCTTTATTAGAAAAATATTTTCAAGCTATGTTGATAAATTAACACCTAGAATTATTGTCATGACATGTTAGTTAGGATTGTTTCACCATCTGTTGATGTTAAAAAAGCAGTGTTATGGAAACTGTATTCTACTGATAAAACTTCTGACAACTGGCTTAAAAAAGAGAATAAAAATTTGAATGGAAAATGCTAATTCAATTTTTCAATAAATTTTTCAGTCAATTTTTATACACAGAAAAAAGACTATTCTTAACTGAAGCTCTTTTCAAAGCCAGATGTGCACAGTCACATTATCACCAGTATAAATAAGGAGCAGGGTTAGGCTGTTGTTAATATGTCCACCAGTATAACCAGCCTTCTCAACCTGTTGTTGTGGTGGGGGAGAGCCATCACTGGGGAGGCCAGACATTGGCTGGGATGACCTGGCGTCCTCACTGCCCTACAGACGTCGCAATCGACAATGTGCATTTATTAAGAGGACAAAGCACCGACCTTCTGTCCTGCGAGTTACTATAATACTGATTCAGAAGCTGTTGTTGAGCATTTGTAATCTAAACAAAACCAACAGGAAGCCTAAAAGCTTTGCAGCTGCAAGTTGGAGGGGTAAAGTCTTGTGACGTAGCGTAGAGTCCGTCAGAGTCTCTAACATGATAAAAGTCTTAACTTCAACAGAAAAAAGAAATAAGGCATTTCACACACACTTTATCTACCACCAACATTGTGAATATACCCCAAAACAAAGCAATTTCACCCTTCATATCGATGATTTTCCACCCCTGAATACATTGAGAACATACACTAAAGCTGTTAATATATGCTAAATTGCTAACATGCACGTACCAACAACAGCACAGCAATAAAATTTTGCACAAACAACTCTGTGATCAGTTAGTTGGTGGTTTGGTAGTTTTACTTACTAGGAAGGTGTTGCCACAGTGACCACAGACCACCCTCATCCCCTCAGGCTGGATGGGCAGCGCTGGCTGGGCCGGCTGCTCCTCTGGAATCACCATCACTGGGCTCAGGTTGATGATGCGTCTGCTGTTAGACGAACCACAAGAGAGATTATTGTATGATTTTGACAGAATGTTGACAGAGGCTCTTTGGCTTTGGAAAAGAAGCAAATATAGGAATGAGGGTCAAACTACATGTAACTAATCTGCCTGTCACCTACCAGTTTGGTCGAGGACATCCTATTCTCCTGGATGTGTCTTTACAGATGAGCAGGCAGTTACAGGGACATCTCACATACTTCTTCCCTGTTGGGGGGTTCTTGATAGGCTGACAGGAAAAATATGTTAAAAACTAACTCACTGAAAAAGACATTTTTTGCAGAATATAAAAAAAAAAACACACAGAAGATCAGTGGGGGAAATATAATAAAATATAATAACACTTATGTACATATACAGATGTATTAGCACCACACATATCACTGACTGGAAATGGAATATCCCACCAGAGCGCTTCTGATTTCATTCTCCATGCACGTGTCTAACAACTATCAACGTTCTCAGTTACTCAGGTTGAGTAACATTCGAGTCATATGGAGCAGAGTAATATGATGCTGCATCACAGTACAGAACTGCAGTACAGGAGAGGAGAGAGGAAGTGGTGCAAATAAAGCACAAGACTAAATGTTTTCACTCAATATGACAATTGATATAACAACTAATGATATTAGTGATATCTGCACCAATGATCACTGGTAAGCCTGTCTCCTGCCTCAGCAATGGCCTCCACTTACTGTAGCTTCATTGCAGACTGTGCATTTGACCACGTGCTGATGCAGCTTTCCATCCAGGTTGATAAGCGACTGGCACACGCGGCAGTTGATGACAGGCACACCGCCGGCGTCAGGGCTGGCGATGGCTGTGTAAGGAGGAGGTAGTTCAGCTTTGAGAAAAGGAGGGCAAAGCACACAACACACAGCCGCCTGTTAATTGCATGCATGTATAAAACTTTGTGAAGACGAGTAACTTTTGTGTTTTGTACGCAGACATGTTTGGGCACAGACGTGTTATCTAAAAGGATTAAACAGTGTTTTGAGAGATTAATTAGTTGCATATTCAAAAATAAACATTTCAGAGTTACAACTTTTTGCAATCTGTCTAAACTACAGACCAGTTTTTCAATTTAACATGTTATTTTTGTACAAAAATGTGAGAATTTTGTGACATTTCATAGAACTAATGTTTGTGTTTAAAAGATTAACTGGCAAATTAATTGATAATTGAAATTAAATGTAATGTCAATTTCATAATAGGATATATAATACAATATACAATACAAATACAAGCAACTGGTGTTCAATATGATATCCAGTTTTCAACAATATAGTTTTCATATCAACGTTTCTCATCACATAGAACTCATAAATGTAATGACCTCCTTAGTAACTATGAAGACCTGGCATAAGTCTCAGCCTGAAAACTGGACATTTATTTTCTTGAATGATCATCTGCAGTCATGCTCCATGCTCCATTTTCAGTTTAACTTCTGTCCATACTGTAAACTCATGACAGCCTTTGTGCAGCACTAACTGCTCAACATGTGACTTTTCTCTGTGTATTTTAAAGAAAGAAACAATGGGGTCTTCTCAGACACCAAAGTGAGAGCCTAACCCCCCCTTGCCAAGCGGCAGGCAAAATTAACATATAGCACATCAAAAAAGCCTGTCTTCTTTTAGCAGTGTTTATAAATGTCATAGTATACAGCTGTTTTGACTATAAACATCTGCAACAAATTAAAAATAAAACACTTAAATTAGCAGATATTCGGTACAACTTTTCACTGGTGCATGTACAGTATAGTTAACTTGGGGTTTTTGATTTGTTCATTGTTTCACTGACAGCTAATAGGGTCAACACTTGACTGTTTTGGTTGAGAAACTTAAAATGCCAAGCTACTTATTAGTGTTTTATGTTCTTAAACAAGTATAATCAACATAATCAAATGTCTGGCCTTTCCAGACTTAAAGATTTTCACTTTATGTATGAAAGAACCACTGTAAAGTAAACTAACCAAAGTAGCCACTCAAATGAACTCTGTACTGTTTAATCCCACATTAACCTGATGTAATTAGTCTGCATTCCTGTTTTAAGGGCTTTAATAAACTGAATACTTGGACGACAGTCACTACCTTTACTACTGTAATACTCAAGTTATGCTTTACATACTGAAGGACACGACAAACTCCATTACCATTCATTTAAAAAAACAATTAATCTCATAAACTCACCACCAGATCAAGCTAGAAAACACAGAACACAAAGTCATGTTTGTGCACAGACTCTGATTTAAAATACAACTACAGTCTTTGGAGAACGTTGGTAGCCTAATGGTTATTGTGTATGCCACGTAACTGCAATATCCCAGTTCGAGCACAGTGAGAGACCTTTGTTACACGTCCCAACGTCTCTCTCTCCCCATGTTTCCTGCCGTCTTCTTCACTGACTGTTCCAGTGCTTTTGCTCACTTCAAATTTAGTGGATCAGATAAAAACGTGCTATGTTCAATGTTGTTTACTACATCTAGAAGTAAATACCAGGAAATATATGATGAAATTATGAATTCCTTATTAAGACAACTGACAATCAGTACATTAATATATATAATATAATATACCTTTCAGTACTGTAAACAATACTGCAATAGTTGTACAAAAAACATTTTCAGTACATGCATAGCAAAGATAAATTTAAAAATCTATGTAATGAATTTAGAAAGAAAACTATCTTCACCTAATCTAAGGAGCAGATTTGTCTAATCGAAGTCAATGTTTAATCAAAATCTATTGCGATAGAATTTCTTCTGATGCTTTGTTAAACTTGAACTGAGACAACTTGGCAAACACAACAATAGCCTCTAATCTCTGTTGACAAGAGACCGATTTTCCTCTTGCCTATCTCTAAACGAGATAACAAGTTGAGTCAACAGGTAGATTAGTCTAGTATTGAGATTCAGATAAATACATTTGTATACAAAAAACACCTTGTATTCTAACACAGTCAGCACCTCTTTCTCAGATTTCCATCACCAGTCTCAGGGGAGGCCTGTTTCTGCTCTCTTCTCCCTCTGCTGTGAGCTATGCAGTTGTCCTAATACAAATCTGAAACTGAATACAGGAGCTATAGGTTTTCACTAGCTGTCCTCAGAGCCAGAGGTAAGATGAGACGACGCTCTACTACAACCTCAAGCAGCACCACAATAAACAGCTGCCATCTTGTCCCAGCCGGTGCCATCACTGGATGGTTGTGGGAGTTGTGGTTTTCAGTGGTGGGACTAACTGAGCTGCAGATATGCATATGACACAAAATAAAAATCTATTTAGTGTTAATATCATTCTGTATTTTTATAATTGTCAACGCTGGACACTGTAGTTCTTAGAATACATGCATACCAGTGTTTTACCACATTATTAGAAAATTATTATTATTATATTCACTAGTACTTTGTACAGTATAATACTTTTATAATAGTATAAAATTTATTATACAAAATAATTTACCATATACATAGATGATGAGTTCTATTAGTTCCCAACTTAAATCCAACAAATGTGCACTTTAGCTAAATAGGGAGGATGTTCTGCATCGACAAGATGATCCTTCATGCCGATTGAGATAACAAACATAAGTAAATCTCTCACTGACAAATTTACACACATTACTTTGAATGCAATTGAGAATTATTTACAAAAATCCATGATGGTGCAATAACAGTAAGAACACGTTCTCACCTGTAACTGAGCAAAAGTAGCAACTTTAATACATTAATACTTTGCTACAGCTTTCATTTACAGTTTCAATAAAGTGTGCATTTTAATACTGATTTACTTGCACACTGTCTGGGTGAAAGTAAAACTGAGGCGTTCGTTTATCACTGTCAAGATTAAAACAGACTCACACTGGCTTTGGTTGCAGTCAATATTTTTTAGACACTGAAACACAAAAACAACACCAGATTCATTGTTTGCCCTTTTATTTTTTCCCAACAAAATAAAAGGGCAAACAATGAATCTCGACTCGTGACTTCTTATAAAAACTCTTTCTCTTTACTTGTTGGCTTATCAGTTTCAGTGTCTTTGGCTCAGATTAATCCATTTTACCATTAGCTGATACCCAGAAACACAAAGAAACTGGAATTAGCCATAATCCAGAAGTAAGGAGGAAAAACTAGGCCCAGAAACATACAGACATTCATTTAGGGCTTTACTCCCAGTTATTGCAGAAACATCCAAACAGGCTGTCAGTTCACAGGTGATTACAGCCCTAAAAGCCTTTATGGTTAATCTGATGGGGAAATATGAATTTTTCAAGATTAGACTACTTAAGAACAACAAAATGGTCATTTTTTTAACATTTCTTTGCTTGATATTTGAACTTTGTCCTGAAATGCCTCCACAACAGTATTACACAGACATTGAATCCATTAATTTCTAGGAAAACAACCAAAGGAAACAAATGTCTATACAAAAAAAGTATAATCAGAGAAAACTTTGTCCACAGTGTGCATGTCTTTACATCCGATTTTATGTTTATGTTAGGATGGAAGTAAAATCCATTAAGTTGCTAAAACAAGACATAACACAAAAGATAATCCTCAGACATGAGAATCAGATCAGGATGTTTTTACGGAAACACTACAAAAGGACTTTTCTGAGAACGAAAAGCCTCCAGCATAATCTCCCACTAATAAAACAGTAAAATGACAGCATGTGTCTCCACATGTAACAGCCTGGTTCATTCAGCCTGTGTGCATTATGGTACTGTAACCTACATTCAGCTGTTTACCAAGCTAAATGTGGAGAGTGTGTCAGTTTTCTGGCCACAAATGTTTTTACTGCCAAACATGCAATAACATCTAGTGTCTTATCATATCTGCTGTCTACAGTCAAATATTCATGCAAATGTGCAAACTCACCATCAAACAGGTGAAACATTAAGATATTTAAATCAAATCGAGCCATTGATTTGGACCCATTCATAAAGGGCACATCTGGATGTTTTGTTGATTTGCAGCTGGGACAAAAGGCTTCTCTCTGACTGCGTCTGCACTGGGTCATTTCTCTCCCATCAATCAACCACATTAAAGCCCAGATTCAATGAGGCCTTGCAGTGCTACAAGCACGACTCTCTTTTATTGTGACGATCCAAAACATTAAGGCCACGATGAGTCGTGATGTAAGCATTTCTGCAGTGAGAACACCGGCTGGTGTTACTGTAGGCCCCTCTAACCCACTGCTCCACTTCTCACAGTGGAAGCGCCACCTTTTCTCAGCTGCCTTTTTATTTCCCACAGATGCCCTTGCCTTGTACTGCTTTGTCCTGCTGCAGTTTATTTACGCACTTTCACAAACTCGATACGCCCAGAAATGATTCAGCATGCAGGCAGCGGGGCTCTACATGTCGTGTTTACCTCGGGGACTTGAATCCTGCAGGTACGGGGGAGCAGTGGGGGTCACATTCTCGGAGTTGGGGCCCGACAGCAGCGGAGATCGCTCGTCCATGCCGTCGGAGGCCATGTCGGTAAGCGTGAGAAATGACGGGCAGAGACGGAGGAAGGCTCCTGGCTGCACCGACTCTTCCCTCAGCACGGAGGAGCAGCCAGTGGCTGGTCGTTGGTGCCGACTTGCTCCAGTCCAGCAGACCCGGTGACGGCAGCCTGGAGGAGGAGGAGCTCCGCGGTGCTCCCCGCCCCTCGGTTACATGGCCCTGGGCAGGGGCCGTGCTCCAGCTCGGATTATGTGGAGCCAAGCACCGCACGCATAGGACACTGTGATGGAATTTAAATTAGAAAGTCAAGACAGTGTGGATGCGTTTAGCCTGTAATACATGAGAATATGTTAACCCATATTATCACTGTACAAAACGTCCCGATGAATTAAAAATAAGATGATATAACCTCTTACAATAACAAGGAATCAATGGTGGGATGAAACACCAGCACTTTACAGTCCTCGTCACTAGATGCCACTGTAGGATAACTGCAGTCCAAGCTTCACGGTCTTTTACTGTTCAATCTACAATTTATGATTTAGAAAAAAGACTGTTTGTTTGTTTGTTTGTTTGTTTGTTTGTTTGTTTGTTTGTTTGTTTGTTTAATTCCTTTGACTGTGAGCTGCAGCAATCTGAACTTAGTAAAATACAAACCGCTGGAGAGGGTGTGAAGAACAATTAACAAATTATCCCAAAGGTTCTGTTCAGTAGCAACTGGACTTGTTTCTTAGTTCTGAAGACGTGGAAGACGAACTAAGAAATAAGTCCAGTTGAACAGAACCTTTGGGATAATGATGACCTGAAAGACTGAGAACCTTCACAGACAACAAAAACAAAACAAAAAGATATTTTCACATTCTTCTATGGTTAAATTTAAAAGCTATTGGATAGAAATGCATGATATTTTATATTAGTAAAAACATATATAGTAAAAACATCATAAGAATGAATGTATCAGGCAAAACGACAGCCTCTCTCTAACTCTGCATGACAGCATCCATGAAAGTGACACAGTCCATCACTATTACACTGCTGCCTCTCAGCCACTGAAAAATGAAACCTTACATTTAGAGCTCAGACAAAGAAATGCTCTGATAATCAGCCCACAGAGGGATTAAAGATAAACATTACAAATACGCTCTAGGTGTTATTTAATCAGGAAGTGTGTCCATTCAAGGATGTTTATGGAATAAAGTGTGTAACATTATAACTGTAGCAGGTGCAACCTGAGCAGTGTCACAGATACAGGAATATAAAAGTTGGTACCTTAACAAAGACCCAGAGCAGCCAGACTATGTTGTATATGTGACCTTTTTCTGGTCCTGCTGGTTTATTTCACTGTTTGCACCTCATTCCTCACAAACTACCAACATCTTTGTAGCCAGAACTGTGAAACTGTGAAAGTTCATCAGGATAAACTTATGCAGCCTCTTTAAATTGATGAATGAAGTGTGCATATTTTAAGGTTGGTGTTGTGTGGCTCGTGTCCTCCCTCACTCCCCCCTAAATTACAACACTGTGGGTTGTTTGTGCCAAAATCTGTCTCCCATTCCTTGTTGCTTAGGTCAGGATTTAAGCCTCAGGCCGAATAAATGAAATCTGTAGACATCCAAGAGAATCATTCAGTAAACACAGATGCTGGAAATTAAACACAAGCTTCTCAGTCCTGGGACAGAACCAGTCTGTATATTAGATTTTTTTTTTATTAAAACAGCAGGATAACTTGATGTTTTATATATCTGTATCTGTACCAAACCCTTTCATTGCACAGACATAATTGCTTGATGTCTAAATGTTTTGAATTTAAAACTGGGTCAAATGTTTAGGAGGCAGTAAAATGGCTCACAAATACCAGGAGAATCACACCTAGCCATCCACTCCACTCACAAAGTGTGAGTCATAAACTTTAGAAGAACAAAAATCTGTTTATTACAAGCAGAAACCTCTAAAAGGTCACGTTTGGTTTTAACATCTCTGTTTGGACTTCAAACCTAGTGCACACGTATATTTGACACTATCTGGAGTAAATTTACTTTACTTCCTCCAAACACTGTGCGGGTAAATCTTTGCTCCCCACTCTGCTCTCTCCCCACTGTCACTGGGCCAGTAAATAGTGATTCATATCGCATGTAACAGGCTGCAGGCATCGACTCACTTTTTCCGACTACTTCAGGCACCAGATGAGCGTCGCAGCACTCACTGCTACTTCGTCGCCGGGGTTTGTGTGCAAGGTAAGATCCTTCAACTACAGGGAATAAAGGTGGATTTATTCATGGATTGTTGTGACAACTGCCTTTACTTGACCCTGGTTCTTGCAGTGGTTGGAAGTAAATGCTGTGATTTTCTAAACTTACTACCGCGAAGCTGCTAAAATTTAAATAAATAACAAAAAAGGAAATTTAATGCGTATGCGCTGTGGGCTTTTAGTAGTAGTGTTGAAATTGCTGTATTGAAAATGTAATGTGTGCTGTTTTCGCCCGTTGTTCCTCTTTTTAACGTGACATGATGTATAGTTTTACTTCGAAGGTAAATCTCACGTTGACTGTTTTATTCTTCACTTAAAAATACTCTGTTGAAATTTCCTGGCCCGTCAAAAT
Organism: Helostoma temminkii; assembly: GCA_900302695.1. Lineage (NCBI taxonomy): Eukaryota > Metazoa > Chordata > Actinopteri > Anabantiformes > Helostomatidae > Helostoma > Helostoma temminkii. Next base: position 88,130 of record OMLM01008704.1, read on the forward strand.
GTATGTTCCTCCTTGAGATCCACCATATGTTTGGATGTTGCATCGGATTGTGCATACTGTGTATTTTGATCGTCTTATCAATAATATCTCATTTTGTTTTCCAGCACTAGTCTTTGTTTTGTTTTTGTTAGAGGAGATTGTGTTGTGTGAATGATACAATAGCTCTTCAAAATGGAAAAGACCACAGTGGAAAAATTAACTGTAATGTGCCAAGAAAATTGACTTTCCAGCCATTACAGCTGTTTGAGTGTGTGTGTGTGTGTGTGTTCCACTATGAATCTGCTTCATTTTCCTACTGGTCTAATTAAGTCTGATTCTACATGTTTCAGCCAGTCTGGAGATGCTCCAGGGGGCAGTGAGCAGGGCCTGGCTCTGCCTGTCCTGCTGCCTCCTGTTGGGGATCTACTTCCCAGCAAAGGGTGCAGGACCAGCAGCAGCCATTCCTACAGTTCCCTCTGAACAGTCCAGAGAGGACCTTGACAACTGGGAGTGGGGCTCTGGATCATCTCTTCTTCACCTGCTTCACAGTTTTCCTGGTGACAGCCCCTTTGTAACAGAGACTCCAGGAAAGCCAGTTAACTGCACGCAGCGTTTCTGGTTACCCCCGTCCTCTGCAATCTGCTGGGAAAACATAGCCGGGCCGGAGGAGTTTGCCAAGTCTCGTCTGCTCGTTCTGCAGAACAGGGCTGCCCTGCAGGCTGTGTCCACCTCCAGTGGGGTAGAGGAAGGAGGGATCTCCTACAACCTCCAAGCAGCAGAGGAAGTTCAAGGCGTCCGCTCCGACCACCAGAGTGTGACAGAAACTATGCAGACGATGGAGAAGGTGTTTGTCTCTCTGGAGGAGAAGAGGAATGAGGGGAAGGAGCAGGGGGTCCTCACAAGGTGAGAAGTAGAAATCAGTGGTTTTAAGTATAAGATCAGGTCTATTTGTTAAATAACTCATATTTGAAGTATTTTTCGTTGGTAAGGAGGTAAAACTTTTATATGATTAGAAAACCTACAGACCCTGTAGCTCAAACTAAAGAAACCGAAGAAGTTAATGCTGGTTCTGATAGAAAGTTGTCATCAAAACAGTGCATCACAGTTTGTTGCATATGTGGCTGCATAGCTGCAGACTATTCAGGGTGCCCATGAAAGTTACCAACAATGGACACATGAGCATCAGAACCGGACCACAGAGTAATGGAAGAAGGCGGCCTGGTCTGATTCTTTTACATCATGTGGATGGCCTGGTGCCACTGCGTCCTGGGGAACAAATGGCACTAGGATGCACTATGGGAACAAGGCAAGTCGTGATGCTTTGGGCACTGTTCTGCTGGGCCCTAGTTGCAGACCATGTACACCCTTTCATGAAAACAGTGCTCCCTGATGGCTGTGACCTCTTTCAGCAGGATAATGAGCCCTGCCACAAAGCAAAGATGGTTCAGGTTGACTTGGCCTCCAAATTCCCCAGATCTGAAACCAATCGAGCATCTGTGGGATGTGCTGAACAACAAAGTTCAATCCACGGAAGACCCACCTCGCAACTTACAGGACTTAAAAGATCTGTTGCTAATATCTTGGTGCCAGATACCACAGCTCACCTTCAGGGGTCCAGTAGAGTCCATGCCTCAGTGGGTCAGGGTAGTTTTGGCAGCAAAAGGGAAACTAAGTCAATATTAGGAAGGTTCTCATAATATTATGCCTGATGGGTGTATATACACATATTAAACCTGAGATCAGACAGTAAATTATTAGTGAGAAAAAAAGGAATCCTGGATCATTATCTGTCTGGTCCAAACATAACACAGATTAAATGCCAAATAAGGCAGAGTGGAAGCAGCATTCAGACAAGCAGCTGAGTCATTGAAAGTGTTTTCCAACAGTCAGTTGTGAGGACATCTGGTTGAGACAAGGCTCTGGTTAGTTTAAACAGGAGACCATTAACATTTAGCTCCGTGCTTTTCTTCTGTTACATGTGAGACATTGACTGAGACGGCTGTTGATTACTGTAATCATTCTTAAGCCCATGCAAGCTGATGTGTTTTAATGTGCTGAGAAAGGTGATGCTTGCGGTTTTCATCTCTTTCAGCATGAAGGAGCATCTTGCCAACACGGGAGACGACATCGACGGCAGAGAGCACATGGCAAACCACCTCGAGAATCAGTTTTCCACTTTAGAGCAGACTCTGCTGAACATGCAGCTTAGACTCAAGAAACTCATCCAGCAGTGATAAAGATGTGGATCCACCGGCTCTTGTTCCTTCCCACTATTTATATATTCATATATTGCACAACAACATAGCAAATACCTGCATGCTTAGGATTATGTAAGTCGTATGTTAGCAGTATGAGGACACAACACATGATATGCACCTTATTGTCTTAAATACAGCTACCAAGGTATAATATGTAAGCTGGAATTTGAGAGATAAATTAACATTGTATTATCAGGGAATTATGCAGCCGTTTAATCCAGATTTATATTGGAAGGTTGCAGTTGTTTCACATGGAGATTTTTATTGGGACATCAACAGCCTCTTGTAAAACCACAGCACATGTAGTGAGCTGTTCAGTACATTGTTCAATATTCACTAACTGCATTTATATGTGTCTGTCTCAGAGACTGTGATGTAAAATGCAATACAGTACAAAATAAACTTCAAGCAACACAAATCTTTATTTTAATATCAAATCTAAACGACCAATTTGTAAATACATGACAAAGATGCTTCGTAAGGAGGTTAGTTGTTATACACACTTCAAATATTGTGTGTGAATTTTTATTTGGAAAGACACGGTGTGTTCACTGTCTTTGTAATTACGCTGGAAAAAACAGAGGTAATTGTACTTTTCCTTAATTCAAACATCTTTCAAGTATTTCTACTCACAATTTAAGTGGTTCCACGTGTTTTTAAATACTACAGTATGATGTATAACTTAGAAAGATGAGTAAAGTTTACTTTGAAATCAGCATCTCTGAAATAAAGCGTTTCCCTAATCACATTTTAAATGCTATAATCAGACATCTGTGCCCCAGCTGTGAGGACTGGACTACATCTTGTTCTGTTACAGGAGGCAGCCTGTACAGGCCTGAAGTCGATGTTGATGGTTGTGCTACCAGAAAATCCTCAAAGATTTATAGGACACATGCAAAATAATTCTTAAACCATAACATGTTCAAAATATAATATTCAAGTGCATTGACAGTACTTGTGTTTACACATAAACAGTCTTTGTAGAGGTAATAGATTCTGCAGGTAGGTTCAGGGTTGAGTGCATTGTGAAAAATCCCCAGCTAATAAGGCTGCTTAGTTTACGTTGCAGTTACAAAATTTAACTTCTTGGCATCAATTTTTTGTCATGGTATTATGGCTACAGCTTCTACATTCCCCTAAGACTCTGTGTTGTTGTGTTTAAAGTTGATGATGACCACTGTGTGGCTGAACCCTGTCAAAGTAAAAGCACTGAGAGTGGAGGGTGTCTCTTTTCCAGTCACTTTGCTGTCAAGGAATGCAGGATGTGTTTGGCTGATAACATCTTTTTAAAAGTCAGCATCCTCTTCTTGCATTTGCTCCAAAGACTTGAGGTAATCCCGAGCCAAGATCTTCTTAGGCAGGATATCTGTCAGTTAAAAAGAGATGATCACTATCTAATAATTACAATTTAAATTTGTTTACATTCTGTTTGTGAATTTCATATCCAGAATCAAAGTTTTATAATGGTAGTGTAGCTCATATTAATCCAAAAAGTAACTACAGTTATCAAATAAATGTAGCAGAGTAAAAGTACAATATTTGCATTTGAAATGTAGTGAAGTCAATGTATTAAGTAGCAAAGTAGAAATATTCAGGTCCAATTGCCTTGCTACTTTCCCTTTTAATCATTTAAGACTTTTGGACTGTTGGTTGTACAAAACAACTGCGGAGCTGTCACTATTTTAACTATAACTATTATAGGAGTTTTCTACTTATAGTAGACTGAAGCTGACTGTGTACTGTCCAGTAACATAGAACCACAGTTTAGGTGTGTGACCAGCATGAAGCCCTGCAGGTCTGAGTCTGTGTCCCACCTGTGAGGAAGTGGAAAGTCTCGGTCTCCTCTGCGGTGCTCGCCAGGTCGCTGTAGGACAGTGTGTTAGTCTCCTTCCCGGAGCCGTTGTTGAACGAAGACAGAGCCAGGTGCTGGACAAACAGCTCCTTCAACGACAAGACAAGGTGAAACTCAGACACACGCTGGAGCAGCTACAGAGGCTAACGCTGCTAATCCCTGTTAGCTGCAGCAGAAACATGAGCAAACGGCTGAAACGCGGCTTACTGTCGCCTTGGTGGTGAGAAACAGGGCGTCCTGGTTGATGCTGGACACATCAGGGGAACTCTTCATGATCAGCCTCACTCTGGAAATCGGGAGCGAGATGGTCTTTTGTTTGGTGGACGTCTGGTCGTCTTTGTCGGGATTGTTTTGAGACATCTTCATGAGGACGAGGCGCCAGACAGGAGGAACTTCATGTATTGTTTTGAACAGTGACGAGTTTCTTTCTCTACAAAGTGACGACACATGCTGAGAGATGTTAGTGTGGAGCACTGACACCTGCTGGACTGGAGGAGCACCAGCTCAAAGGCCCAATCCCAGTTCTCCCACTTAGCCCTACCCCTTATGCTCTTGTGAAAAGAGTTTGAGAATAAACATTACTCACATACAAAGTAAAAGCAGTGAGTGTCTTGGGATAATTAATATTACAAATAGTATTAATAATAATTTGCCCCAGCAGATTGTAAACGCTCCGACATTTCGTTTAATTTTGGCCGCAGTGTCCTCCAGCACAGTGGAGGCGCTAGACGTCAAGAGAGTGATTGCGCCGCTCCCGACCGCAGAAGAAGAGTGGGTGCCAGACGCCATCGCAGAAGAAGAAACAGTGGCGCTACAATGGCGGTGATCTGTCCTCAGAAACAGTCCAGGTTTCTATCCAGTGTTGTAGTTATTACTGTCAGTTTTCTAATGTCATATCTAGCTTAGTAAAGTCTGTTTGTTGTACAAAGGAAATATCTGCGTCTCAGTTGGTGTCATTTGCTGGAGTCACATTAGCAGCTCAGTCATTTTGGTAAATAGGAGCCGAGCGACCCGCTTCTCCTCATTGTTTATTTCTTCGTACACTGGCGTCGTTTTCTGACATTTAACGATGCCGCTGGGTCTGAAACCATACTGCGCTGTCTGCAAGACGAACTCTTCGTCGATGTGGAAGAAAGGAAACCAGGGAGAAATCCTCTGCAACAACTGCACAGGAAAGAGCAGCGGCGGTGGAGCATCAGGACCCTCCATCTCCTCCAGCACTCAGCCCAGCAATGGCGGGGGCAAACAGGTCAGTTCATCTGTGTAATGTGTTTCTAGTCTGTGCGCTTAAACTATGCGATGGTTTTAAAGATAACCCTCATTCTTAAGTAATTAGTTCTGCTCTTACTGTACAAATAAGTTATAGGACTGTAATCAAACATCTGCTTAAACTAACTGGCAAAGTAACAGATTTGAAGATTATAACAAATCCTAGAGCAGCTTCAGGGACAATGAATGAAGAAAACACAGCATGTGGGAATGTTTTTGAATTAAAATGTTGAAGTTCCTTATTGTTGTTGTTGTTGTTGTTGTTGTTATTATCATATTGTTTGTGTCACTGAAGTTCAGGGTCTGTAAAATATAGAAATACTCATTTTTATTAGTGGATTAAACCATAAAAGTAACAAATGGAGAGAAATACTAATCTCATTCTTGCTTTTTATGGTGCACAAAGCATGTTGAACTGCAGCTAAATGCCTAATACATGTTTTTGTCTTCAGTCCAAGCAGGAGATCCACCGGCGATCTGCAAGACTGAGAAGCACCAAGTACAAAGCTCCTGCCTCTGAGAAGAAAGTGTCAACAAAAGGAAAAGGAAGACGGCACATATTCAAGTTAAAAAATGTAAGTGTAAGATGAATTTCATCTGGAACGTTAGTTCTATCTCTTGTTATTGTAATGTTTTATAAATTTACCTGTTCGTCTTTTGTTTTCAATCTCTTCCACAGCCAATCAAAGCACCTGAATCTGTGGCAACAATCATAACATCAGAATCTGTATTTTATAAGGTACGGTGCAAGCAGTAATAATCTGTTGGTTCAGTCCCACTGATGATGTACTACAGTGTTTTGCATTTTCACATCTGCTTTGAGTATTTCTTGATCTAATTACCCTTGAATAACTACAACACAGTACTAAATCTTCATCCCGAGATACACATGAGAAGGAGATACACAAAGAGTCGTGCTCAGTCTCACTATTTGTACCCACAGGGTGTTTACTACCAGACAGGAGATGTGATCAAAGTAATAGATGAAGAAGACGGGAAGCCATACTATGCTCAGATTCGGGGCTTCATACAGGACCAGTACTGTGAAAAAAGTGCAGCTTTGACCTGGTTAATTCCCACTCAGGCCAGCCCAAAGGACCAGTTTGATGCTAGCACATACATTCTTGGTGAGCAATGTGAACTCAGAATTTAGTCATTTTTAATCTACTTAATGTGACAAGTTAAGAACTGTCTGTTTTTTCCAGGTCCTGAAGAGGATCTGCCTAGAAAGATGGAGTACCTGGAGTTTGTGTGTCACGCTCCCTCTGAATATTTCAAGTCACGGAGTTCTCCATTTCCCACCATCCCCATCCGACCAGAAAAGGGCTACATCTGGACTCACATAGGACCGACACCAGCCGTCACTGTCAAAGAGTCTGTGGGTGGCAGCTGTTAACAGGAGTCTGAAGTGGACTTAGTCTGTTGCTTTTAAACAGACACCTATGTATATTTATGTAATATAATGAAAACTAATATGGTTGTAAACCATAGGGATTACTTCAGATTGAGGACAAGCTGCTTGATATATAAGAAACCACGTGTAAGTTTATATGGCTGCAACATTGGAATATTACTTTTGTATTTAGTCATAAAAACAAAAATAAAATTCTTTTCCACCTTTGTTTTTATTGTGATTATTAAAAAAAATAATAATATACATAGATATTTATTCACAGTGGCTGTGTCAGCAATAGATAAACATGACTGTTTGGCACTGTCACGTCTTAGCCATTATTATTTTTAGATGTGTCAAGATCCAAAGATGTTTTTTCTAATTTATAGCTGAGATGTGTCATAATGCTCTGCAGGTGTGTATGTGTTATTGAAAGACTCTCAACTTAAGTCTCAAGTGCAGCTGTGCCAGACTTCTCTAACATGTCTGCAATGTAGGAAACACAAAAACTGTGTTAAAAGACATTAAATCATACAATATATTGTATTAGCTAAAACAATGTACAGTCGTTATGTTAGGATACATAATATTATAATATATATTAGGTTACAGAGGATTGTGGTGGACTCTGCTAGTGAAGAAAGGCTGAGTAAATGTACACACAAAGTCAATAAGTGAATTACATAATTGTCACTAAATTTTGTTAACTAAATTAACAAACTTGCATTAGAAAACATGCTATTGGAGGACAGCACTGATGTTTACTGATTATAGACCTCTGTACATTTATGTAAATATTTCTTTATAAACAGCTGCTTCTGGCTACAACATTCATTTAATACAATATTATTATGTAATAAAAATAACAATGTCTACTCTGTATTTCTGATTACTTAGATGGTATAAATTCTTTTCTTTTTTCTTTATTTCTATGTGTATCCAAACTCTGGTAGTGTAAACATAATCAAAACTGTAAATATGATAAATAACGCCCTGTGCGTCTCAAACTAAACACAGACTGGCCTGCTCAGTTTCTGCAGGTCCAACCGAAGAAGGAAGTGAACGGAGGCGAAACATCTTGCTCTGCTTCTAAACTCTTGGATAAACACTCTGTCAAACTTTCGAGCTTCACCTCATCCGAGCGAAAGTCTCCGGTGGTTCTGTCAGGAAATGGATGTTTCACCAAAGTTATTATTCACACATCGTTTGGACAAAATCAGCTTTTCGTGATCAAATGAGCAGGAAGGATTATGGGCAAATTCCAGTCCAAAATAGGTGAGTTGCAAAATGTTAAAAAAAAGTTAAATCCAGTATATAATTATTATTAGCATTCACACTTATCTTATTACTTTGACAGCTTCGAGACGCAGACAGAGTCCTGAAGGTAAGATATATATAAAGTAGTTTCAGCGAGGCTGTGTTTGTTTCAATTTGTTTACATATTTATTATGTTGCTGCAGGTGGTAGTTTGGTTTCCAATGTGCTGACCTGTCAGAGGGAATCAGAGCGCGTCCACATCCACAAAAACAAACTAACAAAGGTAAGGTTTTATTTTTAGAATTAAGTAATACATTTAAACTCTGTAATGGCCTGATGCTGACAGAGTACAGGCTATAAATGAGCACCGCAAACAGGTTACATGATAATCATAGCCAGAGGGAAGAAATATGCTTGATAGCAGCACGATAAGACAGTAAGAATTTGTCTGCAGGTTGTGGTGAGAGTTTGTTGTGCATGTTTCCTTATCTGGATCAGAAATCTAAAAATAAAAGTGTGTCATATTTTTTATTCATTTGAGTGTATTATTATTTAAATTGGCTTGTTTATTAAATTTATATCTAAAACCAAAAAAGTATTTGATGGAAGATTTCTGCTCCAAAATATAGGTCAGTTCAAGCTATAAAACATGACAACACAAGCAACTCAAACATCAGCAGCCTCCTGCTACTGTGGTATCAGTTTCATCTCAGTGAAGCCATATTTTTGGGGCAAACAATATTTGCTCACATCACATCCAAGAGACATAAAAGGTGTTTGGAGGTAGTCGTGTATTTATTCTTCCACCCTTCCTCCTCCTCCATCTCTATAAAGAGACTTCCAAGTCTGCGAAGTGCAGTACGGCCACCCCCTCCAAACAGCAAACTCTTTATAAATGGCCGCACTGAAAAAATCTCCACATCTGGTACTGCTTTCCTTCTCCAGACAGACAGACTGTAAGGTTGGGGAGAGAGGAAAAAGATGTGGGGAGAGGTGTGGAACGAGGTGGCTGTTTGATTGCGTAAATGGCATCACATGTAGACTGTTAACAGTAATGAAGCAGAACATGACTGGAGGTGGGATTCTGAGAAATAGTTTTATAATCCGAAGAAATTGTCTTCATTATATTTTATGGGAGACTATAAACAGTGGTAATGGTCGCATGCTTTCCTCATGTCTAAAAATAGACTGATTTAATCAAAATAACCAGATTTTGTGGTAAAAATGATTCAGAGATGTTTTACAAGCCACAGAGGATCACGGGTTTCCCATGAACAGCACATTCACTTATTCAGTAATCTCAAATAAAATAAGATTAGAACAACTAACATGGCATTTTCACTTTTTTCAGCATGTTTCATCTTCTATCACAGCTGCTGAAGTCATGAGATTTGGTGCAAGCTATCACTGGTTTAGTTGTTCTGATGGTTGTGAAGTGTTACGTCTGTGCCACAGGTTCTGGGAAGTTCTACAGTTTGGAAAAAGACTTTGTCTCTGCCAAGATGTTTAAAGGGCTGTGGTGGAGTTTCTGTGCTTGTTAATGGTACAGCACTTCCTGTGATTAGATTTTCCGTACTCTATGGCTCCACTGCCCTAAACTGTAAAACATAATGTTTTCTGCCAGAATGTTTTAGCATCCTTGGTATTAAGTGGGTAAAAACTGAACACAGACACATTAACTGTTTACATAGTTACAGTACCTGTCAAACACCAGTGGCTCAGACTCAGGCTGAGGCGTCGACAGCTTCACTTTCTGAAAAAACACAAACCTGTTTGCTTTGCTATTACCTATGGATGATGTGTGTGTGTGTGTGTGTGTGTGTGTGTGTGGGTGTGTGAGAGAGAGAGAGAGTACACAGACACATGGCAAATATTGAAACAAGAGCAGACTTAATGATCAAGTTTTCTTTACGTGTCACTGTCATACAAACATAACTAATAATTAGGAGTGGCTAGTCACTAAGTTAGTTAGTTTTTATAAAAAAGAAGTGCCTTTATGGTGCATCTAGTCCTCTCTTAGTGACTATAGAAGGATTATCGCCCAAAAAGCAGACAGAGTATGCATGATTAGATATTTTTTAAATCCTAAAAATGTGGATGAATCTTAATTAGCTGTTTCTGAGTTGCTGTATTACATGAAATTACTGTATACATAATTGCAAATTTCTATGATTATATAAAACAGGAGGAAATTGAAACTGACACTGAATAAAAATGATGTTATCTCCTCTGTTTGTTCTTGTGATGCTTCATCGCAGTGTACACCTGGTTACTAAAGTGTGTGTCAACATCCTTAATGTGCTTTATTGTTTGTGGTAAATCTAGCATCATGGTTTCACATTTAACTGTTTCATTCTTCTCTCGCTCCTTTACTGATTCACACTCCCATTTACAATATTTTTGTACTGTATGTTGTAATTTGTTTTAGGAAAATTTAAAAAGATTTACTGCTTCACCCAATTAGGAGTTGGTGACGGTTTTCTAGAAAGATTTCCACCAAACCACAGACGTTCAAGCATTGTTCAGCTTCGCTCACATGTGGAGCTCCAACTCAACACTCAAGGGACGTGAAAATCATTTAGTTGTTTCCTCCCTTCGTTCCCTCTGCCTCACTTACATCAGTGCTTTTTGTTAATTTACACTCTGCCTCTTATTCCACAGAACTTATACGTGGAATTGAGGGAAAGCGGGTCGGACCACAACCGCAATGGTGAGGGTAAAGAAACATGCCTCATACAGACATTGTTCGCTATCTTTGTTTAATAAAAGGCTTAATTCTGACTTTTGTTGCATAAGCTTTCCCAGGGGAAAAGAAAATTGTATAATGATTCACAAGTGTTTTTTGTTTGTGTGGGAAAGCATCGATTGAATGTACAGCTTTTACTTTAAGCTTTTAGTTAAATCTCTGCTGCCAATCATACACAGGACAAAAACACAGCATGTTAACACATTAGTGATTATAGCCACTCTCAAATTGTGATTCTGCTGTGAACAAATAATGACATTAATGTTTGTGTGTTGTGCAGTGGTTCTGCCACTAAGGAAGACACCTGAAACGGACAAACGCATCCAGGTCAACAAACAGATAAGGAAGAAGAAAGGCCATGCTGGAGTAAGTGTGAGCCTCCATCATGACATGAAGTGCCAGATGGGTGTGATTCCTGGGTAGTGCCTGGATAATTAGAGAACTTGTTATTGTAAGCTGTAAGCTAAGTGTTTGTGTTCTTAAAGTTAGGATTACAACACTCTTTATCCACCCATCTGATACATCTCAGCCATGTTTTATAAAAAGCTTGTTTTTAAAAGCTGAATTGTCAGTCAACAGATGTAACGTGTAAATCATTGTAGTGAATGATTAGTTTAGCCACTGCGTACCACTTAGCATAAAGACTGAGAACCTAACTAAGCACAGTGACCTGCTGGACTGTCCGCTGACTGCCTGGTAAACTCGTAGTGATGATGAGGGACGTCCAGGAAAGAATCTCAAACACAACGCCCACAAAACCACAACTGCACAGCCGTTTTTTCACGTTAATTAGTCAGCTCAAGATGTGTCCTCTAATGAAATGTTCTCATCTCACTATGAGAAAGCAACATGTCATTTCTTACAGTAGCATAAATCCTGTTGTTCTGATATGTGCACATACAGGACACAGGGTGTAACATGGAGCTTAAGGAGGACTCTCGACAGGAGTGGATCTTCACACTGTACAATTTTGACAACAGCAGCAAGGCTACAAAGGAGGTAGCTCGCTTTCTTGTTTATAGTTTATATAATTCAAATGTAGTCTATCGCTGTATAGTGTCTCTGTGTGTTTTGCAGGACATGTCCAGTCTGATACAGTCTATGTATGAGGTTATAGAGGCATCAGTCAAGCAGCCTGGTCACACACCAGTGAAGATCAACTTAGCTGTAACCACAGCTTGCCCAGACAAGATCCCACAGACTGGTAAAATTACATTTTTACACTTGTGTCTCTAGAAACAATAAGTTTTATTTGTGGAATTAACACATGGGAATGAAAGCAACAGTGAGTCAAATGTAGTACATGTTTTAAACAGTGGGACTGACACTAATGCAAGTAATTTATATGATGATGGTCCTCATTTACTGAAAACAGCAAACGAGAAGGAGCAGAGTGCACCTCAGAAAGCAGGAATCCCAGGAAGGAAACTGTACTGTGTGGATGAAAACGTAGAGCGCAGAAACCACTATCTGAAACTGCCTGGCATTGAAAACTATACCTCCAAGTTTGACAATACAGGTATAGAAACCACTTATTTACATCTACCGATTACTGAGCACTTAAGTTTAAACACACACTTGAAACTGAAATAATGTTTCATCTGTTTTTTACAGAGTCACCTTCCCAGGAACCTGGACACCGTGCTCAATGTGCTGTGCAGCACCACACAGTGGCAGAAAGGGCTAATTGCATCTCCTCTGACTCTCCCAAACATCTCTCCGTCCTTTATTCCCTCAAAAGTAAGGCCACATCAGTGAGGAATGACAGGAACAGAGGAGAGCGAAACTCCTACAAACGTCCTGCTCCATGCTGCCCCCTGACCTCATCTCATCCCCCAGCACACAGTGTCCTCCAACGTTCCCACAGCAAGAGGCTGCACTCCAGAGTGCAAGACACTGCCTCACACCTCAGCCCCACACCAGGGGCGGTTAAGGACATATTGTCTATTCGTCAGCCTTGTTGTGGTGTCCCCTTGGTCCGGAGACATGAGCACCATCACCACCACGAGCACCATCATCATCATCACCATCTCCACTATCATCCTTCATGAACACATTTTAATCGCAGATGTGTGCAGGTGAGATAAATTGGTATAGATTAGCAATGTGAAATGAGTTTAGGTCTACTGGTCAGACTGAATCACCAGACCTCCAATATTAACAACACTAATTTAATACACTAAATGTCTGCGATGTCAAGGTCTGCTGTTTATTCTGATGTAGGATCACATTTGCTCTCTCTAACAATGAACAAATTTGTATTAACTTTGATAAATGTTCATAGTTCATATACAATGAGACAAAGTACCTTGTTTGATTGTTTTTATTTATTGACTCTTTTTACTCTACATTTGAAAAAAATGTGACATCAGGTGAACTAGATCGTGAAAAAGGGCAGATATACCCATTACTGACAGAAACCTGAGTTGACCATAATGCATTGCAAGCACACGACATGTTGTGTTTTGAGAGTAATAAAACTTATTGTCTATGAAACTGTTTGGAGGAAAACTTATATATTTCTAAAGTTAATTTAAGCACCAGATAAAAAAATGCAGATGTGGAATTAAACTTGATAGATAATATCTGAAGGTTGGATTGTTACTGTGCTGCTGTTCTATTTCTGCTCTAACAATGTTTTCTTTAGTCCTTGCAGCTCATGTGTAGTGTAGGCGTCACAAAGATGGGTGGTGAATTGTGACACTTTTCCCAGCAGCATTCACATGTTTCTACTTATCTCTCTGGCGAAAGTTGCAATAGACACCATGCCTGATGAAGGACGTGTGACAGCTGTTGCTATAAATAACCCAAACCCTTACCTACCATGAGACCCTCGTGCCTTGTTCCTGCCTTACCACTGCCAGAAAGACAGCAACAGAGCATATCAACAAATCAGCAAACACAGAGGAAGCATAACACTGACAGCGAGCTGTTTGACAGCAGCTCCAACCCCAAACTTTTGGTGCAACAACCAAGGATAAAACACGTAAACATGAAGTCACTGCGATTCCTTGCTGCTGAAAGCTTTGTCAAGACTGGTCCAAGTGCTTTGGACAACCTCCACTGTGTGTCTTTCAACCTCTACCCACTTCTCTTCAAGGCCTGCTACCTCCATGAGCAGGCTGCACTGCTGCGTGCACTGGTCCAGACATGGCCTCTTCCTGAGCTCAACCTGCAAAGACTCATCGGAAAGACACTCGACTGTGAGATGGACCTCACCTCCCGCACCTGCCGGCTTTGTCTAGAAGCAATTTTCACTGGCTTAAAGGTACTTAAATGATCTTGAGTAAGGAGCTATCATATTCATTTCATATTAATGAATTGGCCCTTTCTTGAGTCACGATTTTCACCTCTTAGACTTGAGATCCTACTTAAACATATATATATTATAATCTAACTAGATAATAATCTCACGTAAGATTTCACAATATTTTCTTCTTGTTTTTCAGAATTATGTGCTGTTTCCTCCAACAACATATGCCAAAAGCCTGCATATGGTAGACCTCACTGCCCTAAAAGACATTGAGCATCAGGCCTGCCCCTGCCGGTCCACCCTGGGTCGATGGGCAAGAACCCAGGTCCTCGCCCAAATGTGCTATGAAACCATGGTGGCCATGCAAGCCAATGATGTGTCAAAGTCTGCCTTTGAAATGTCAGTTGATGTTCTCCTGAACGGCTTTGTCACAGGTCGCAATTATGAGTTGGTGGCTCAGGCCTTCCTCCTTCAACGCTATTGTCCACTCAAACTTCATTTTGTTGGTTTTCGGGCTGATTCCCTAGCTCTGAAGCAGCTCTTCTATGTTCTTCGAATAGCAGAGCCAGAGTCCATTATAAAGTTGGAGGTTGTCCACAATGTTCCCCTGGAGGCCACACACCTGGAAGTACTGCTCTCCAGGGTGGAATTCCCCAAATTACAGTCTCTGACCCTGCCAACTGGGGCTCTGGATTATAGGAGGCTGGGATCTGATGATGATGATCTGCTGGCTACCATCGGCAATCTGCTGGCACAGCTGGGCAGCCTCACTGAGCTCTATGTTGGTTTCTCCACCCTCACTGGACACCTGCGCAGACTGTTGAAGTGAGTATATTGACAGGTGGAGAGATAAAGGGGGGGAAATGTAGTGTCACTGAGACCTTGTGACTTGATGTCCATCTTGCAACACAATGCTGCATCAAAAGCTTTAATATAGCTCACAGTAATCACTTTTGACCAACAGCACATTTCAGTTTTAGGGCTCTTGTTTAACAATGGAAGGTATTCTGTTGTTAAAATCGCTGATATGATGCCAGTATGAAGGCAGACAGCTGCACTCAACCACAGCTGCAGGTTAGCCAGAAACCTGATGGATACACTTGACTGTTCAGATGGAAATAGAGCACAAGAACAAACCCAAAGCAACAGAACAGTCATGGTGTAGTTGTTAATGAGTTATTAACTTAATGTTAATAACTCTGTTAATAACACTTAAAAGTCTGGACACACATACTAAGTTTTTGAAATAAAAACTGATTTTATAACATCAAATTGACCAGAAATGGTGAATGATAAACATGGTAACACCTATGTGCATCCAAACCTTTGAGTGGTGGTATATGTGTAATTTCTTCTGATGGCATCACCCTATGTTTTACAGAGTATTGAATCTTCTTGCAAAAGAATCTGTTACTACTTGGCTTTTGTCGATCATCATATCTTTTTTCCTTTTACCTGGTTTGTTTGCACAGTCCCCTCAACACCCCACTGCGCTGCTTGGAGTTGGCCAACTGTTGCGTGAACCGTATGGACATGACGTACTTGTCCAACAGCCTCCATAGTGAGGCCCTGGTTCGTCTGGACATCAGTGGTCACGACATCTACGGATCTTTCTCCACTGCTTTCCATAAACTGCTCAGCCGTTGTTCAGCCACACTAACCAGCCTGGCCCTTGAAGAATGTAATATAGAGGATGGACACATGGACGCCTTCACTAATGCTCTGGCTTGCTGTCAGGAGCTGGAAGAACTCAAACTCCTGGGCAACCCTCTGACCTCTGCAGCCCTACTGAGGTTATTCTCCATCCTATCAGCAGGATTTCCCAAGTTAAAGTACATAGAAGTACCAGTCCCTCGTGAGTGTTACTCAGAGGATGTCACATATCCTCTTGACGATTCAGACCTTCTGTCTTATAACAGGGAGCTGTTTGACAAGGTCAGAGACCAGCTGATGGGGATCCTGGAAAGAGCTGGTAGAGGGAGTGTGGAGGTGTGCACCCCACTCATGGGTGCCTATGATCCAGACATAAATGAAACTAGCAATGAGCTGGGAGTGACAATGTTGAAATCTTTTAACAGTATCATTGGGAACTTTATAGGCACCGTAACAGATGTGGACAACAGGCGATCACAGGCTCAAAAACATGATTAAGTTTTGCCTAGTAATAAATCCCCTGGAAAAAAAGTAGTCCATAGAAGTAGTAGTCAGTATATAATTTACTGTAGCTTAATTAGTGACTATAAATTGGCAATAGGTGTGAATGGCTGTCTCTCTATGTCAGCTCTGTGACAGACTGGCGACCTCTCCTGGGTGTACCCCTCCTCGCCTCCAATGGCAGCTGGAGTGGGCTCCAGCGTCCCTGCCACCCTTAACAGGACAAGCACTTAGGGAGATGAATGGACATTATTCTAACCCCAGTACCCCATAAACCAGACATACACTGTAAATACATGTAGCTACTCTAACACTTTTAGAAGATACTGTATTGTACCTTAATGTCTATATTCTTGATTTAATGTTGTATATAAGTGGATTTGTAAACAACATAAATTTGCAACATGGCACACATTCTGTTTGATTCTTTCATACCAATAAAGGGAATCTTAAAATGGCCTCCATTAAATAAAAAGTGACACTTGCAAATGTTTAAATTTTCTTTACTGAGCACTGTGTTATATAGGTCACATTTCATGTTAAATGTTACACCACGGGACAACCATCAAACGAAGGAAAGGATTCATAGCTTTGATCTTGATCCAGTTATTTCTTCATCCACTCCTCTCTTTCTTTCCTCTCACGGATCACCTCTTCCACATATGGTGTCAGGTATAGGCGATCCTAAAGGGAAAGGATGGAAAGCATATATGAGGTTAGCAAGTGAAATCCTTCCCTGCCTCCAACTTAAAAAAAACAAACAAACATTAAGTTGGTTCAGTGTACCTCTTCAAATTTTGTCCACTGGTCTTTAGGGAGGATCTGTTGCTTCATAGAGAGATCCAAGGCTCTCTTGATCCTGAAGATCCTGTCATTGTATAAGTTTTCTGGAAGCCTCTTCAGGGCCTCTTTCACATCCTCATTTTCATACACTGTGTCATCACGCAATAAACCTGGCACAGAAAACATTAAATGCTGTGAGAGAAGAAAGATGCTATACAGGCCATCCCAGATAATTATTTTTTTCTCTCAAATCAGCATTGTTGGGCTTTAAACATTATGACTAACAAAATTCTTTGGTCTTACCAAGCTTGTTGAAGCCACACATGTTGTAGTACCATTTTCTGATTCCAAGCAGAAGCCTGCCTGTCTCCGCTGTGAACACACCAATCATACACAGACAGGATCAGTCCATTTGCACAGACTTGATTATAAGAAAAAGCATAAATATAAAGTATAAATATCTTTCATGCAATTAATATTGGTGGAACGTACACTAAGTACACTGAAGTACTGTACTTAAATACAGTCTTGTACTATCTTCTGCTACTTTATACTTCACAAATATGTAAAAGCACATATTCAACTTTTTTACAATACTACCACTCCTGCCTCACAGCTAGAAGGTCACGGTCATGGGAACCTGCTGCCCCCCTGTGGGTTTTCTGTGCGCATGTTCTTCCATGCTTGCATAGGGAAAATGTGTGCTAGTCATCTGGATTCTTCGCACAATCCATAGACATACAGGTTAATCTCACTGGTGACTATAGTTAAAGAATAGATAAAAATAAAGTATATATTGCTGTGAAATCTAAAGTAACTTGTGTGGCTGAACTTTGTTTTCCCTTTCCTATCCAATATTAATCTTGTAACTCTTTATATTGCGTCGCTCTGGAAAAGACCAAATCATTAGAGAAACAGCGGGCAGCTTGTCGGATAGCTAATATCTTAATATCTTATTTGGAGTTACAGATGAAACAACACAACACTGGCTCTAAGGAGTTAGCATTTGATGTTATGCAAGTATAACATCTATACACCTACGCTTGCTGAACGCGTTGACAATTGATTGGTAAACGATCAAATAAGAAACGTTTATCTCTAAAGACACAAAATCAGTAGCGTGTGATTATAATGTAATTAAATACTTTTTATTTTACTGTGATTCGCACCGGTGGCTAATGCTAAGCTAACGTTAGCCGATTAGCACCGCTAGCATCAGTTAGCACGGGGACACTAGAGGACACACACACATCAAATGCCCCAACACAGAGATTCAGTTTGACCAAACAGTCATATAACAGCTTTGTGCATTACAGTATAACATGTTTTACGCCATGCAATAATAACACGATATGTAGTGTGTTCATTTAAAAGTGTAAATATAATGAACGATGTTAATTTACCTGGTGCCCTCGACGCCATGTTTTTCCACTGAGAAAGCCCGTGGTGCCTTATGGGTAAGGAGTGTTGGGGTCAAAGGGGAAACTTTGGGAATGATAAACATCGACTTTAAGTAACACTGGTGTATTCTAAAGTAGCGTATTATGGTTGCAGTGTAGTGTGATTCATTAGTAACCTTGAAGCCACATACTGTCTCCAAATACACACATTTGTCCCCCAGACATTGTAGGAAGCATCATGAAGGATCTTTTTAAAAACTGGAGTAACCAGATAGATGGTGACTGAAAACAAAACCTGTTTTAGTGTTCATATAAACCTCTCTTTCAGCCTGCAAATACATTGTAATTTACTTGAGTATTAAGAGTAACAGTATTAAGTGAAGTATCTTGACTTTGTAATCACATAAATCACTGCAATTTATGATTTCAAGTCCCCTTTCACTCACAAATATTTACTTAGATTTTACTTCACACATACAGTATGAAAGCCTGTTTTCTGGTCAGAATGATATTTCCCTGAGTTGCACTGTGCTCTGACCACACATACAATAACCGTCATAGTGAAGACATCTTGCTGTGAGCAGATAAACATTATTTACACAATGGAAGAGACCAAGTCTTTCAATAAGGTGAGAAAACATTAAGACAAAAACATTTTAACAAGGACAATAGAAACCATGTAAGAATTTATTATTTGAAGCAGAGTAATTTAGGTCAGGACATGAGCTGATACATATTATGTACATTTATTAAACATCACATTTACAAATGAAACTTCATTTTAAACTCACTTGATTTATAGATGTTTAAAGACCTTCCCATCGGCATGTGTTGTATGTGAAATTATGATATTTATTCTGTCTGCTTGACCACTTGTTTTCTGAGGTCCACTTTAATGTCCTCTCGTGAAGACTCAAAGTGTCTTTTGGAACAAATAAAAATCTTCCAATGTGGCAGAAGCCAGCTTTGTGCAAAAAGTCTCATCTGGCAAAGACGCCAGGCTGTCCAAGGAGATGTAGTTGGGCATGGCGGGGTCATACTGAGCTTTCCCAAGGTACTCAAGAAACAAGTGGCGCTCTCTGATCCGCAAGTACTTGGTATTCAGGACCTATGGGAAGACACATGCTCAAGTTATCATGCTGAATATGGATATAACACAAAGGAAATTAATTGACATTGACCTTAAGTTTGTAAAACAGTCAACTACCAACAGTTCAATGTACCTGTGGGAACCTGACAATCAGGTGGTGGGGCACCTTCATTGTGTTGTGGAGGAAGTCAAATATTTGGGTTAGCTTCCTTTTATTGGCCATCAGCACTTTAGGGACAGCAATGACTATGTGCTGGATCTCATTTTTCTTGAAACCGAGCTCTATTTCACATACCTTAATGGATCACATTTAGCCACAGAAACATACAAACAAAAAGTCAAAATATTAAAACACAGTATCTCAAGGGGTCACAGAAACAAATGACTGCTAAAGATTTTGTCGTACATTACCTTCAGATTTTCTTTAACAGGCTCCAAACTGCCACACAGTAATCTAGGTAGACGAGCTAAAATGTTCCGGGTCTATAAAGAAAAACAACTATAATTCCTATCTACAAATTCACTATTTCTTTTTTTGTAGAAATTACAACACACTGTAATAATACACATGCTTACATTAGAGGCACTGATGTTGAGCTGCTGCTGATAGAAACCCAGTCTGTTGTCCAGTCTCTTCACACTGAAGTTAAGCAGATACGGAGCTCTGGACACCATGGACGCAACAGTCTCAGAACTGAACTTCTTTGACTTGAGATAGTCCACCCTTTGAAAATAACAAAAAAGAAAACATTACAAGTCTCATAGCATGTGCAACTAAAAATAAAGAAAAATAGCAGACGGAGTATACAGTTTCATACTTTTGGATGTTTTATTTCATCCTGATTTATTTAAAATAAAGACATTTGGGGAAAATTTCTAAGATCCCTAAAGTCACCTGGTCTGCAGGTTTTCTAAACTCTCTGTGAGTATGTAGGGGTTGCGTGTGATGATGTAGCCAAAGCGAGAGTCCTCCACCCCAATCCCTTTGAGAAACAGAAGCTTTGGGGCTACATCCGTGTCAAAATCCAACTTCAATAGCATGGTGCCAACATTGGGCCTTTGTTCCAGCTTCCACAGGTTTACACCTGCAATGGGACGGAAAGTCAGAATGAAAGAAGGCATTTGGGTGAATTCACAATTTAAGAGTCATTGCTTTTATTATTACAGTTCTAGATTGTTTAAACTGTATTAAATATGAAATTGTTCATAACAGTCTGTCTAAAATTGTACTACCTAGTTGCACCATCTTGCTGAGTGTCTCGGACTTGTCAACGTAATCTCTAAGGGAGGTGGAGGCTGGGGGTAAGGCTGCAGGAACACATATACTGACAGCTTCTTCATCACTGATTTCCTCTAATGCTGAAAGTTGAGCAGCAGCATCCAGATCTGATAAAGGAAAAACAGACAAAACAACATATTCAACTAACAATAAGATTTTAATGAAATTTTAAGAATGATGAAAAGTAAAAACAGAAAACCATTATGTACCTACTGACATCTGACTTTGGGTCACTGCAGGATTATCTCTGATTGGCACCAGGGGACTATTGTTTTTATTTTTTGACCACTCTTCTGCATCCTTGCCTTCTACAGCCTCTGTTGAAAGCCGTTTTGCAATTACGTCATGGTGATATAACAGCTGATGTTTCCACCTCTGTCTTGCCTGAGTTGTTTTATGATTCGCCCTGATGAATAAGGGTGAATTTACGATTCTAGGGGCTGCCCTAATGTCTCCAGTGCTAACCAGAAACTGAGCGGAGTGCTGCCAGGTACTAGCCACTGTCTTGGTGCAAAGAAGACTTCTGCATCTCAGACACAGCTGTGCACAGGATGAAGCCATGACAACTGCAGAAAAAACAAGTAGGAACATGATAATGTCAAAATAATAACAGACAATATATAGAAAAAGATAGTCTACACTTTCTAATGACAACATGACAAACTACACAAATGTGAGCAAACCTAAACATATTGCTGTTATATAAATGTACACACGTGTTACAAGTGGGCACACTTGCATTTAGGCACACTTGTATTTAATACATCAGCTCTGCCGTGAATTCTCCTTTACAAGGTTACTTATTGAGGTTATGGTGAGTGGTGCAGCATTATATTAAGAGGTGGTTCTAATATTATGGCGACCGTATTTAAAATGAATGAATGACCACTGACTATAATCTCAATAATAAATATATAGTAGAATCATCACCTTTTTGACATTTTCAACTTTTAAATTGCGGCTTCGTAAAAGTCGAATACAGACCAGAGCTAGCTTGTAGCTAGCTTATAGGTATACCCCACAAGCTAGCTACAACAAAATGTAACCTAGCGCACACGACACAAAGCCAAGGTGTTATTGTAAACAGTCAATGTAAAATGTACTCACATGTTATAAATCACAATTTTATCCTCAGACCACCTCCATCTGTCTCCAAAATGTCACTGTTCAAAACCGTTTCACGTGCACAATAGCGGAAATGTCACAACGTGGGACGGTCCATAACGGCATATTTGTGGGTGGCGATGAATACATTTACCACACTGATGGTGATAGGAAATTTAAAACAGTGGAATTTAATTGAATTAGTAGAAAACCTCTAAAGATGTAAATAAAATACAGTATTAATGGTGTGACTGGTATTTTTGTGACTACTAGATAAACGCATATTTACAAGTGCAAACAACCCTCACAAACGCTGTGGTTCAGTCCGTCTACAGTCCGTCAGTGAGCTGTCTGTCCTCAACAACTTCTAATTTTAACTGCTAAAACTTTATAGTGCTGAGATTCAGAAAGTTCCCAGAACAGCGACATGGCCGACAGAGAGACCACCCGTGTTCCGTGGAAAGATGAGACCAACTATAAATTACATTTCCGAATGATAAACGAGCAACAAGTGGAGGATATCTGTATTGACTTCTTCTATAAGCCGCACACCATCACACTCCTCACTGTGACTGTGCTCAGTCTAATGTACTTTGTGTTTACCAGGTAATTATAAGTAGTGTGGAAACTGGACTTTTTCCTTCTGGCTGTTCAGTACAAAGGCTTAAAAGCTATGTTCACCTTTAATTGTCTGTAACTCCACTAACTAGAATAATTCAGGAGCATAAGCTAGCCTTGTGTTGTTGTAGGGATGATGAACACTCCGACGACAACCTCCGAGTTGGTTTATTAGTGGTTGTCTCCTTCTTCTTGGTCATCAGTGTCCTGGCCTTCCCTAATGGTAAGTTGTGTAGATAAAATGTATTTGGTACTTTTACTGTATGAAATGGTTATTGTTCCTTTTAAATTCTCAGCCATACTCTAAGATATGATAAACACAATACTCACTCTTAGATACATGCTAAATTCTTTTTTTGTCCTATTTAGTTTTGAAACAATTAGTCCCATGACGCTCTTTTTTAACGCATTTTCAAGTTACAGATATTCTCAGATTGAGTATTTTGGGCTTTAGTTTGAGGTGATCAAGCATTTGAAGGTGTCGCTGTGTCTTTATAAAACTGGGAGAGGCATTTTAAAAATTTAGTTTGTGTCATCAAGTCAATTTTAAGGTTCAGCAACTTGCTTTGTCCTAAGTTTCAACAACATCTCACAGTATTTTAAGCTGAATAAAGAGCTTGCTGAGGCGTCATGGCACAGATCCAAGTGTGGCTGTAATAATAGGTGGGGAAGCTACATACTGTAACTTCACGACAAGTCTGACAACTTCTCTAAACCCATCTGACTGAATTTGTCAATTTGTGATGTTTATGTTTAATTCTATGACCTTTTCTTTATTAGGACCTTTCACCAGGCCACACCCTGCAATATGGCGCATGGTTTTTGGTAGGTGTTCAGAATAACCTAGCTCTTCCACATAGATTAAGTTTTCACGTGTCTTTGTACTCACACCTCTCTGCTGTCCTGGATAGGTCTCAGTGTTCTCTACTTCCTGTTTCTTGTCTTCATCATTTTCCTCAACTGGGACCAGGTGAAGACTCTGATGTACTGGATGGACCCAAATCTGCGCTATGCCACACGGGAAGCTGATGTCATGGTAGGGACAGCTTTGAAACTATGTAATGTGAGAAAGTTTACTCCATCTGTGTTATTTCCAGATTTGCTTTGTCAAGATTTCTGAATAAATATAAGTCAGAAATGACTAAATGTAAAATGTAAATGTAAATTTCTGTAGCAGTAAGTCCATGTTAACTAAGTGTTCATACACGTAAAAAACTGATCTCTAAAACCATTTTCTGGGGAGATATAAACTAAATAATGTATACAATTATAAGAGTGGTCGTTCTATCTCTAAGTTCAAACAAAGTAACAGTTCCTTGTCATTGGGTTCAAACAAAAATACATGTTACACATTAATGTATGAAGATTAATATGAGAAGGCAAATTATGATTTATGATTAATATTTTAAGAACCTGTGTAGGTTAAAATCAGGTCTAGCTCAGTCTATATATTTTATTTTTTTTCCATTTGCCATTGAGTTTTAATAATACAGTCACTTTTGCCCTCACAGGAATATGCTGTAAACTGTACGGTCATAACTTGGGAGCGCATCTTGAGCCATTTCGACATCTTTGCATTTGGCCACTTTGCAGGGTGGGCTATGAAGGCTCTGCTGATTCGCAGTTACGGCCTCTGTTGGACCATCAGCATCACCTGGGAATTCACTGAGGTAGTGTGTGTGTACATGTGATGAAATTACTTAACTGACTCACAGCTGTCAAGGCACAGTAAGTCAGTCTAGAGGTTAATGTAAAAAAGCCACTACTGCTCATTCCGTCCAGGCTGTGCAGGCAACGAGGGTTGATTGTTTAGGAGAAATTACATGACATGGCAAAAAGCTAGCGTCAACTGGAGTTCCTGAAAAAATGAGCTGTTGACTTGATTGCTGCTAATTGATGACTGAAGGAATTGCATTACAAGACTTTGCCTAACCAGATTTACTCAACACAGTATCGACTGTCACAGAACCAATAGTCAAATTAGGTGCCGCAAAAATACAATAACACCCTAAATTAAGATCACATACATATATGTGTACATTTATTATGTGTATGTAATACTGTATAATGTCCCTCACAGCACCTCAAACAAATGCTAATTTCACTCGCCTTTCAATACTTTTTGCACAGTTGTTCTTCATGCACCTTCTGCCAAACTTTGCTGAGTGCTGGTGGGATCAGGTGATTCTGGACATTTTATTGTGTAATGGAGGAGGCATCTGGCTGGGTATGACTGTATGTCGCTTTTTAGAGATGAGGACCTACCGCTGGGCCAGTATCAAGTTAGTGATGCTCTTTTTCTTTTGTGTTTCTCTATTATACATTGTATGCAGGTTCTTGGTTGCAGTTTTTGTATCCTAAATGAAAAGAAAAATCTAAAACTATTGACAAGACTTTACTGTCGTGGCCCCTAAAACACATAATTGATATCATTTTGTATCAACCCGGAATAATACTTAGGAAACCTACAGACAAAAGTCAAATACAATTGTTAGGAAAGAGAAATTTAATGCCACCAATTGCAACCATGTTAAATACAATGTACCCTTTTGTACGGGTACTCGATACAGAAGTTGATTTTACATTTGTTTTTGCGTCATAAGCATCATTGTGTTTCTGCCATGGCAGAATTCCATCTAAAGGTTAATTTACATGCATTAATAATCGCACTAACCTCAGTCACCTATACCCATATAGGATCTTTTGTGCCTTTACCATTTAAATTAAAAGATATTTTCCATAGCTGCCGTTTTCAATTGTTATAGCAAGAGGAGCACTTGTGAAACTAATAACTGCAACAGTCACTTCATTCATTATTGATGAATTGCAATATAGCAGTGAATACTCTTAGATATACCTCTGTTTAACAAGTCAAAATGTCTGCTGTAATAGTAGCACATAGTTTATAGATGAGAATGCAGAGTACGTCTGTGCTTGTTTGTTTGAAGTGTATATGTGTGTTAATCTACTACATTGTCTCTTAAGGGAAATCCAGACCACCACCGGGAAAATAAAGAGAGCTGTGCTCCAGTTCACACCAGCCAGCTGGACTTACGTTCGCTGGTTTGATCCAAAATCCTCCTTCCAGAGGCTAGCAGGCATCTACCTCTTCATGATCCTCTGGCAGGTAGGCTTTGACTTTTGGCTTAGGACTCCAAGTAACATGTATTTTCACTGTTAATCTACAATAGGATGTTCATTATATATTTTAATTAACCAGTGAATCCCATAATCATAAAAGCCCAGATATTCACTATGCAAGTCTCCTTTCCACATTCGTCAGCAAACGAACAAAACATCAATGTGAATCCTATTTCATCCTGTTTGTCTTACACCTTTTTATGTTCACAGCTGACAGAGTTGAACACATTCTTCCTCAAGCACATCTTCGTGTTCCAGGCATCTCACCCACTCAGCTGGTGTCGTATCCTTCTCATTGGCATCATCACTGCGCCCACTGTACGGTAAGTTTGGAAACACAGCTCTCTTAAGGCTCTGCCACAGCGTTTATATTTGGTTGAGGTCTGTACTTTAACTAGGCCATTTCAAAACTTTAATTTTTTTTCCTGTCATTCTGATGTAGATCAAGTTGTGTGCTTTAATTTATTGTCCTGTTACATGACCCAGTTTTGACCAAGCTTTTTGTAGCTGTTGGACAGATGATCTCTAGAATACTCTGGTATAGAGAGGAGTTCATGTTGGACAAATTATTTTGAAAGGGTTTTATAACCTTTCCAGATTGATGTGCACCAACAATTGCTTCTCTAAGACCACTGCTTAAGTTTTTCCTGAATACTCCAGCTGAGAAAACTGCCCAAACCTCTGCTTCTATAGAGATCTGCACACTGCTGATGATCAAGTAAACAAGGGCTGATGATTACCTGCTTAAATCCTATGTAAGCCGTAAGGGGGGCACTTTTGTATTTTCCTAATATAACTCTTTACGATCAAATGATTTTTCTTATGTTTTTACACAGAGAGAAAGAGAGCATTGACTTTGGCAGTGTACATCGTAAAATTATCTCTCCCATGTCACAGAAACAGTAACAACATCACATTTCTGTTTTTTTTTCAGGCAGTATTATGCATATCTGACTGACACTCAGTGTAAACGAGTTGGAACACAATGTTGGGTGTTTGGGTAAGTGTCTTTTGTTCCTTCCATTCATGTTTTAGTGGTCCAGATGTAAGGTTGGATGCTGCACTAGTGGTTGTTTTGTTTGGCCTCCAGTAACAATCGCTCTAAGCAAACTGACACTGAACTGTTTAGTCGATATTCTTCTTATTTTGATCTTGTCTGCATATATCATATATACATATATATATATATATATATATACTACACCATGAATCATCAGTGTTGCATTTCTATTCCTATTTATAGTTGAAATGTGTGGAGGTAAATATTGAAGAATGTGGAGAGAGTATAGATGTTTTCTGTTCTGTCACACAGTTGCTACTGAACAGTGAATACAGACAGATAGTAACAGTTTAGCCAAAGTGATATTGATCCCCCCTATCCCCACTTAAACTACTGTTTAACTGGCCAGACTAGTTTGCTGCTTTTCAAATCTATATTTTAGTGCAGTTGGCAGATAAACAATGAGGTTTTAACAAAAACGATTCATTTTGCAGTGCTGTGAAAATTTATTTGCCCCCTTCCAGATGTTTTTTGCATATGTGTCATACTTAAATGATTAATATCATCAAACAAGTTTTAATAAAACACAAAGTTAACCCCAGTAAATACCAAATGCAAATTTGAAATTATGATTTATTTCTTCCCATTTATTTAGGGGAAGAAAACTGTCCAAACCTATCTGGCCACTTTTTCACAGCAGTGTATGTGGACTTCAAATGTTCTCTTGAGAATTCATAACATTAGCTACATAGTTATTGACCTGATTTTACACAGCTGCTGAAGCCAGTAGTCTGCACCAGTTTCTATGGCAACGAGACAGGCTCTGTCTGCATAAAACGCTTAACATTGAAGCTGCTCTCTTGTCCTAGGCTAACCCCCACAGTGTAGCTGTTTGAAATAGACAATGTTTCCCACTGCGGTCTGGGTTTGAATAACATGCATATGCTCATAGACTGTGCTATATTAGGTACTTTACATTTACAGACAAGCTTCACTGCAACGAAATAGCATTTCCAAGAGAGGGAGCCATTGTTAAATGAAA
>OMLM01008705.1:0-19211 GCA_900302695.1 Helostoma temminkii
CTTGCCTCAGTTAAGGTCAGTGTTCATGATTCAACAATAAGAAAGAGACTGGGCTAAAATGGCATCCATGGGAGAGTTTCAAGGTAAAAACCACTGCTGACCGAAAAGAACACAAAGGATCATCTCACATTTGCCAAAAAATATTTTGATTATCCCCAAGACTTTTGGGCAAATATTCTGTGGACTGATGAGAAAAGTTTTTGGAAGGTGTGCATACCCTTACTAACACAGCTCACTAACATAAAACTAACACAGCATTATATAAAAAACAACAAAAAAAAAGCAGCTTCAGGAATTGGATGACTTGCCCAAAAAAAAAAAAAAATTTAAATAAAATGGAGTAGACTAGTCAAAACTTTGACTTAAATCTAATAGATACCTAATAGAAACCTCCAATGTGACTTAATTAAAACAATTCTGCAAGGAAGAGTGGGCCAAAATTCCTCCATAGTGATGTGAAAGATGCATTGTCAGTTATTGCAGACTCTTGATTGCAGTGGTTGCCACTAAGGGTGGCACAAGCAGTTATTTAGTTAGGGTCCAATTACTTTTTTTTTTTACATAGGGACAGGCAGGTTTGGACATCTTTTTTCCCCTTAATAAATTAAATCATCTAAAAACTGCAGTTTGTATTTAATTTAGTTATCTCTGATGACCTGTATCCTTTAAGTGTGACCAATACGCAAAAATGAAAATTCAGGAAGGGGGCAAATACTTTTTCACAGCACTGTGTACTTCAGCTTGTGCACTGCTCCTCTGATTTACCCAGGTACTGTTGTACTTAGTGAAGCTGCATTGTGCCCATATTTCCATATAACTGGATAAATGCCATCTGCCTGGCTCAAGTGTCCTTCAGGTCAACACAACTTTTGTTCTAGTCAGCCCAGGTGGCTTCTGAGCTTCTGCCCAACCGTTTGCTCAAGCGACCATATGATTGAAACAAGATCCATTACCCTGCTAGGTGGCTCTTGTAACTCCCCTGCAAAGCCATTAAATCTGTCAAGTCAGTTCTGACTTTGTTCACAGACCTGTCATCAAGTTTCGATTCAAAATGCCAAATCAGGACTGGACACATAAGGGAATAGGAACTTTAAAATTGTGAGATGACAAAACGATAAAGCATTGGGTACAAACAAGTTTTTTTTTTAAAAAGCAGAGATGCCTTCAAAGAGTGCTTTCACTGTAGTCTCCCTTTATGCTGCAGGAATGCTGTCTGAATTCAGATTGGTGGGTCGAAGCTTTGGGGAAAATTCAGCTTGTGCTGTCTCAGAGAAATGGGATGTTGTGGTGAGGTCATCAGCTTTTCCTCAAACTGAGCAGTGTGAGATTTCAAACTATTTAATATTGTGGAGGAGCTGTTTGATGACTCAGCAGTAAAACAGTCACAGTGTCACTGAGGAGTCAGTATTATTGGAATTTTTTTGACCCATAAGAATTATATTTGCCTCTGCTGTAACCTTGTCAAGGCATTGATATCACTGCCTGTATTTGAGCAATGGTCCTGTTTGATAAGGCCTGCTATCTTTTCACAATACTTCTAACGAATATGCCTTGAAGGACAACACGCGCTTCCAAATGGTGTTCCTAAATTCATTAACCAAGGCGTAATTGTTTCCTGGACCCCGGATTTGGCCATTTGAATTAACCTTGAATTGTTTTAATGAGATAGATGTCATGTTCAGCCCTTGGCTATGTAAATATATGCGAGAAAGAATTAGATGGAGGAGAAGGATCAAATAAAATTTTTTTTTAAATCAAAATAAGATTTAATTAGAGCCAAGCCATTTCATTCGGTGGCACTGGATAATGTCATATCAAGTTAACCCATTGCATCATTTTGACACACACAGGGATGTCAATCCAGGTGCATCCATTTTTAACGTCAAGAGCAACGACGTGCCATCTTCAGCTAAAAGTCAAAGCAGGGAGGAGTCCAGGGTGATTGGATGGGTCAAAAAAAAAAAAAAAAAAAGAAAACGCTGGATTCCCACAGGAGACAAAAGTACTTCGTTCCTCTTTCACTTAACCCACCCTGACATTTTGTGCCCAATCCTAACCCAAAATTATTGGTTTGTGATATACAAATTGTATCTTAACTTGACAAACAGCAGACACTGTCATCACTGGGATGTGCGCGACGTGTCTGTCTAAACTCCTTTTTCACTCCAAGTCATAGGAATGAAAGGCAGCAGTCGGTAGTGCTGCAGACAGACTATGAGAGGTGGAGATGCTCTGTAAAAGGCAGAATCTACTGAAATCAATCAGTTGTATCCACGGATTATATAAGGCAGAGCCAAAATGGATGCGTTTCTTCACGCCTGTGCTTCCTTCAGGTTCGTGTGCCAGTGCACAGAACTGAGTGAGTACCACCTCAGCCCAAATTTGCATTTGAATGGCAGAGCCTTTATATGGTCAGAGAGGGGAACCGGAACTGCAGGAGCTTCCTATTCCCCCTTCCCTCACAACCATGTCCATATTTAGTCTACGGAAGGAAGACTGTCGTTCTCAGCCGTGCTGACATCACCGACGAGCCATTTTTGGGCTGCACATCGAGCATCGTACTTCGTCTCTCCTCCTCCCTTAGTCGAGGCATTTTATTTCATCTATTTTTAGAAACGTGTGCGGAGTTGGCGTGTTCTCCCAGGGCTGCCTGAGCTCCCACATTAATGCGGGGGTGCTCGCAGACACGGAGAGTGCAGTAGTGATAGAGGAGAGGACGAGTGGGATGACACTCTACTCTGCAGTCTTGTCTCTCTACACAGGGAGTCATGCCGCAGAGCAGTTCTTCAAACTCTGACAGCATAACGTAAATTAAGAATAACTGAATGAAACACAGTGAGGCATCATTTCCTCTTCCTGTGCCAAGCTCTTAGGGCTACCTGGCATCAACTGTGCTAAGTAATAAACAACACACTCTCCAAAAATGAGTGTCCCCATGAGAAGATGTGAGTGACTTTATTTTGGGCTCCAAAAGAGGATAGTAATCATGTGGTTTTTTGTAGTATTAATTACTCAGCTTGAGCTGGCATGTGAGGGTGTGTGCTTGTACAGTATGCAGTATCTGCGTGCCTCTCTACATTATTAAACTGTCTCTGCTGCGGTTTCTAAAGTTACATGCTGATCTGCTAAAGTGGTCTAGTGAAAATTACAAGCTATAAACATGTTCATCACAAACATCCGCTCATAACTCAGACAACTGGAGTTAAAACACCAGAAACCGGGTGTGAATTCAAACCAAATTGTCAAATGTTCTATGTATACTGTACATAACAAACTAGCCGGGCTTCAACAGACATGTCCCCCCTCTAAAGCTAGAGATTTCAATTCAAATAAATGTACTCTCCATCAACCCCAACTCGTTATCTGCTCCTCATTTTGCCTCATCAAGTGCAGCTCCATGCCCTCAGTTCATGCGCTAATGTTGTTAATGCTCTGATTAATTACATATTTTCAAAAAGAACAGTCTGATGTGGCAGGACCTTTCTGCCAGCACTCACGCAGTTCAAGTCCAGCCCTGTTAATTCAGCTTGGTCGCACCCAGACTCTTTCCCTATCACCAAAACCTAGTTAACTAAACAATTACAAGTAAGCAGATTTTACAAATCTGCCTTCAGTCCTCATCAATTATGAAGTGCGAGGTAAAGCCTGGATGAGTGATTATCCCTCACAAACACACACATTCCCTTATCTGTAGCCCACTGGTCACAGTTAGAGACGCCACACACATGCACACATTTGTTAATACACAATCAAATGCACAATTGGGTAATTAATTAACTAGCAGGCTTGAGATTTCTTTCCACAACAATGACACTAAGCCAGCACTTCCTCTGACTTTTTCTACACCAAAATAGACAGAATGCCCTGTATTTTAACAAACCACCATCAGTTCTCATTACCACATTGCAAAAGGCTGAATTCTTTTATAAACAGATTAATAAATCTTCTTAATGAGTAAAGCTTCCCTGCAAAAAAAAAAAGGCAAACAAATCCATGTGTGGGAACCACCATCACAAATTAACATATTTATTCAGTAATTTTATATACATGAACATTATAAACAACCTTAAGTTATGAATTAAACTACATTTATTACCCCAGCATTTTACCAGGTAATTTAGATAGTTATTTACAGAAGCTGTGCGGCTTAACATCAGTAATGGAATATGCTGAAGCCTCCACAAGCAGTAAGCATCATCTTAGTTATTCCATTTCCATCTGCACAGCTGCTCTGATTCCTGCTGTTATGTGGAGACGGCATCAATCCATTCTGCTCAGCCTACTCTGTCCATTAACTGGAGGCAGAGGAAGGTTCTGCTGAGTTAAAAGGCTGCTGAGTCATGGCTACAAGAAAAACAAACCTGGCAACCCCAAGACGCATGCCAACAAAGAAGCATAGTGGTTTAAGACAGATGGCATGAAAATCAGAACAGTAAAGCAACCATGCTGAAGGACAATGGGATGCACAACAACTCAAAATATTTAAAATGCAAATGCATAAAAATCTCATTCAATTTAAATTGTGATTTGAAATTTCATATCTTTTGAGAATTTTATCAGATGTCAAGA
Source organism: Helostoma temminkii (assembly GCA_900302695.1). Lineage (NCBI taxonomy): Eukaryota > Metazoa > Chordata > Actinopteri > Anabantiformes > Helostomatidae > Helostoma > Helostoma temminkii. The sequence continues at coordinate 4,570 of OMLM01008705.1, forward strand.
ACGCAGATAATGAAATAACTTGAACATGGCATGGAATTAAGTCTTTACTTATATGTAGGGCGCCTTCCTGGTGGATGTGTGAAGTCGTCTTGGTTTTTCGGGGGATGGGTAAAAGGGCAGCATGATAAATTGGAGACACCGGGAGGGTTTTTAATCTCCTTTGTCTCCAGATAACTTCATCTGGATGACTGAGAATCTTCACAGATTCCTTTACATATACCTTTAGATAGTTTTCAAATAATGGATAGTTCAAGATGAAGCATTGGGAGGCTTGGGAGTTCATTACAGCTGCAGGATCACAGTAGGAAGCAGACAAACCTGGAGACTTTAAACTAGGGATGAGCCAATCCTATATTAATATCAGCTGGATATTATCTAAAGAGCGAGATAATAGGGCTGATCCTTATGGGCTGATTTATCTACTTCAGTTTGCTGCAAGCTACTTTATGTGCCAGAAGCATGCGCATACCAGTAGACTTGAGTCAGAGCAACATGCAGAGAGACAGAGACTCAGCTGTATGAAGGTGGTTGGCTTTACGCTTGCTACGACGCTTGCTACCACTACTTATCTGTAAAGTAAATGTGGTGGTAGCGCTGCAAAATACAACACAACAAACTTCTGCACATCTGAGACAATACGGCCAAGCAGTTAATTGAAAAGACATGTTAAACTCAGTTTCAGCTGCAATATTAAAAAACGCTTTCACATAAACACTGAACATCGGGAGGATCAGGTCCAGTTAGTGTGTAGATTTGTGCTTTGTTTGGGGCAGGGGCAAATGTGTAGAGAAAGCAGGCATATTAGGGGGAGCTTGTGGTACAAAGTCCAGGTAACCTCTTATGTCTGATGAATCAAGGCGAGGTATAGAGTTTATTGATTGGCATTGGTGATCAGCAGATAACAATACTCCAGGTATCTGTATCGGAACTGAAAACGTTGGATCGGTGTATCCCTACTTTAAACATCTGTGCTCATCAAGAGGTTTGAAATAAATTACTACAAATTATGGAGATGAAGGCCAAATGGAGAGAAAATGAGCTTTTTACAATTCAAAATTAAAACTGCCGCAAAAGCTCAGGTATTTATTCAAAAGAGACGCAGGGAGGAAAAATGGAATGATGAAGCTCCAGAAGAAGTGCAAGAGAGCACCAAAAATGTTCTACCCATGAATAATGAATGCAGCTTTCATATCCTCCTCACCCCCCTCCTGCAGTTTCAGTCCACGCCTGCTACCTTAAGTTACATCAGGGTAGAGGAAGGAAGACTCTGCAATGATCCCAGACTAACAGACTCATCACACTCCTGGACATGTGAATGGGTCTACAGCTATAAAACAACTTTGCACAGGGCACGACAACAACACAGAGGCCTGTAGTACTTCACCACAATGTATCCACTACAAATGGGCTTTCTATTCACATCTATGCAAATTAACAGAGTCTATAATGAGCAGAACCAGAGCTGACCCAACCAAAACCAGACAACACACTGCATGATAGCTGATCGAGCTGCAGAATTGTTCCTCATTCAAATTAGATTTTTCATTTGCAGCGTAAATACTTTGAGGGCTTTTAAGAATAGAGAGCAAATCCACCTTTCTATGTCTACAGTTGTGAATTTCAAATGCAAGACTATTCTGAATGTATTATCCACTGTAAGAGATGAAATATAAAAACAACTGAAGGGCCCTCATCTTTTCTGAATATGAGGGACTAACCAACCTGGCCTGCTGTGACAGACATTCATAATTAATTCTTCCCAAATCAGAACGTTTGGGGGATGATTAGAAAGTCATGAAGTGTAGTAAAAGCAAACTAATCCTCCACTGTTAAGGTTTAAAAAGCACTGAATTACAAAAAACTGGGCACATGTGTGTGTGTCCAGTTTCCTGTTGGTTGTCAGCTGCTTCTGCTCCTCTCTACGAGCCATCCCATCCACCAACTGTTTGTGCAAACCCCCCTCAAACCCAGCAGGGGCACCAAAGTCACTACGAGGACTCACCAAGATCCTTAGAGCCTTGACTTTCGCTGGCCATCTCGCCCATCCGCACGAGAGCGTCGAAGTAGCCCTTTGCAGCATATGTGACACCTGGAAACATGGAAGCATTGGGCATCAGATCAGGGCTGCGGAGTTGAAATGATGTATTCATCAGCTCTGCAACCCTCCCCTATAGCCCCCCCAGAGGAAAGGTCGGGCATGGGAAATAAAGAGCGACAGGCGGAAATGGAGACCAGGCAGGAAAAGAAAAAGCTCTATGGTGGCAACTACAGGAAACAGAAAGAAAGGCATAGAACCTAATCAGGTAGCTGATCCATAGGGCTGCCTTCATCGCATCTGATAAGAATTTCATTATATTATCCCTACAAACAAAACAACCATAAGACATAATCCCAGTTTAAACTACTGACACAAAGGGATTCAAGCCAATGATAAAGTATGGACCACATATACTGCAGTGAAGAAAATTTATATCTAGTTTTTAGTTACCTATCTCGTTTATTTATTTAGTTTTTTGTTATTTTGTTAGATGGTTTCCTTGGTTTTAAACACTGTAAGCTGATGATCGCTCACCCCTACAGCAACACTTGCCGTGGAACTACTAACCAAAGAAGGCAGACAAATCTTTCATCTGTATTGTGCTCCTTCTTTTTTCAATTACACAGAGCATTGTACAAAACATTCAGGTTACAGAGCTCCAGCTTTTAGGTAGTGCAGATCAGTGACAAATGCCGGTAGCAGCAGATTTTATCCAGTGTAGCAAATAAACATTAAATCCACGCGTAGCTTCCAATAAGACTATTTTCTAGTTAATATACTTTCTGTAAGCCTCTGAGCTAAACACTGTTAGAGAAAAAAGTGCCACACTCTAAGCTGCTGTTGAGACAAACAGCTCTGCACCAACTCAAGAATTTGCTTTAACATGAGAGAAAGACATTTAAAAAAACAAAAACAAAAAAAAAAACAACAACAACAACAGGCCAGATTGTCTAAAGACCCATAAGGCTGAAGGTTTATCAGGTACAAAACACTGTAAAGCAGTTTGACATGACTTGACATGACAGAAGTTACCACTGTTGTACTAACATGACTCTTCATGACAACAGCAACTCTTTGAGAAAACATCCAATTTAAATTAATCACAAATTCACCGTAAATTTTCACATGCAGAGCTGTGTGAATACGTCCCAGCATTACTCTCTGTAATACTGTGTCACATTAGTGTCAGTTATTGAAATCTTCCAGTGAATATTTGAAGTTAATCAATATTTTGTCCATCAATACTTTAAGCTGACTAGTTTAACTGTAACTTTAATGGTTAATCAGGATCCTGTATTTGGAGCTAAATGTTTTTAAACTGCAAATTCAATACAGATTTTTGTGCATTTGACAAAATTAGATGAACTGCTATCAGACTCTACCGCTGTCAATCAACTTAATGATAAATATACTTTTGAAGTATTAACTATTTGAAGCTTGAAGCATTAAGAAAAAAACACATTGAAATATGGGGTATCCATTGGCCACTTATGTGTATGAACAAGCTGAATCTTTAAAATCCTTTGTGTATTCTGATAAAAAAAAAACTTTCCACATCTGCAATTCAAATACTGTATATGTCAGCTATGATTCTCCGGGGTGCATTGCCAGACAAGGGACACTGGCTGAGACAGAACGGTGACTTAGGCCTTTCAAAACGAGCAAAGAGATGGACTCAAGCAGCAGCAGCAGCAGTTAATTAAAACAGGTCGTCTTAATGCTCTGACAACTGTGATGACAGAGGACATGTCCAGTCAGTAGATGCATATGGCTCAGGGCTGAATATGCTGCAGGGCCGTCATGTTGATGGGCGTTTGTGCTTTGAACTGCCAGCAAACACTCATGCAGGAAAAACCCAAGAGAATAGAAAATGATAATGTATTTATACTTCCTTGTTAAAAACAACGATAACATCTAGTTGTTTTCATGACACGTCCGAGTCCACAGAGACACTGAGCGAAGCCCACTGCTATGAAAGTTATTGCTCTGAAAACGAAAATGGTGTCTGGCTGCTCAGCCTGTAAACATAACATTTCTTCAATAAGACAGTTTTCAGATGACTTTTGAAATAACTTGGCCTGCTTTCACTTCTATGTCAAAACCATGAAGTGAGATAAAAGCCGGTAGACCCTCACATGGCATTGCAGCCATCCTTGATAAGCTAAGACATACAGATAAGCCACAAGACTTTTTGGCTTCCCGTACACAGAGCTGTGTAGAGAGAGGGGACAGAGGTAAGCATGGCTAATATAATCAATGTATAGAAAAATTGCAGCCAGGAGAAAGCATTAGCTTGAGAAGGTGGTTTGCTTGTCTGTAAGTTGACAAGTGACAGAGAGTTTGGCAAAGAAAGATGAGGGTCTGCCTGCAAGAGGATTAGAACAGCGATATAAAGCAGAGAGTGTCAGTGTAAATGAAATATGAGCAAGAAAAAAAGTCACATTCTACCTCACGTTCTCACACAGCAAGAAGCATCGAGACATCACAGTTAAAACTGGGCTGAATTTGTTCAGAAAGTTACTTTTGACATCTGTATGTTACATAACTGTCATTTTGACAGCGTTTTAGTGTAGTTAGAATCTGAAAACAGAATTTAAAAGTCAAATGATTCATGAGGCCAAGATATTCATCTAGACAAATGTCCTGGTTTCAGTTCCCCAAGTATAAGCACGATACCATTAACTGACACTCTCAACAAATGTCACCCAGCTTTAACCAAGGCTAGACATCTTCTGACCTTCAAACTGCTTACTCAGCTATCACATACAGTACAAATCCTCTCCCAGGTGAAATGTTCCCTCACACTTGCTGTCTGCTATAGCCCACTAAGCTTCAATAAAGGTTTTAATGAAGACCCAATTTGGGCTAGGCAGTGCATCCCAAACCACACCGCCCGCATCCAGTCCAAGCCCGAACCCTTTAAGGCGCCAACAAACAAAAACAGACCACATCAGCGTCCTCTCTGCATCACGCCGGTCTTCACAGTCCCCCAGGATGCAAACCTTCCGCCCTAGTTCTACTTAAAAAGCAAAGCTGCACTGGCATTTTTCCAGTAACAATAGATGCTGCACTGCTCTACTCTAAACTCTGCCTTTGTGCCGCAGCCTGGCATTGATGAAGTGTAATCCCCACTCAGGGAGTCGCAAAACTATTTTTAGTTTCATCTATTAGACTGGAGTGAGGCCTCCTTTATTGGTCCTGCAGGTTGCTGAGTCTTCCCTGCTTTTTCCCTCCAAGCTTAAGTAGCACAGCCTTGCTCAACACTGTGCACACAGCATAACGTGCATGGCTGAAGCATCACTGATCAACATACTTGTAGGTTTGTCTTAGACATGGACACATGGCCTAATCTGGCGGTTTAATAGGCTAACAAGCTGCAGAAAACGGTTTATTACAATGATGAAGCCTATTTCCAAATTATAGTTACTCTGGCTTGTCCTGGATACCAGCTTCCATCCGTTCTCTTTTTCTCTGACCCCTTGGGAGCCTGGTATTCTTGCCACTCCTCCTGTTCCACTTCCCATTGTCTTATGCTCCACTTAGCTTCCTCGAGACTTTTCCAATGCTTTGCCTTTGACCTTGAGCAACTGCTGCTTGTACACGTCAATCTCTCAATCCTTTTCTCTCAAGCACACATGATCATGCAAACTCACCAGTGAAGCCACACAAAGCAATGACAAAGGACATACAGTACACGTGGACATTTAAGGTTGATGGACCTGTCACCAGGAGGCAGACAGGAGGATAGCACACCACAGAAGACATCAACCTCAGAGTGCCTTTAAATCTTTAACAATCGAAAGATACATGTTTTGGATGCAAAGCTTTCTCTCAGCAGCAAGTGTCACTTTTGCGACGGCACTTGAGCTTCGGAAATGAGGATTCTGGGGGACTCTGGTTTAATTCAGACAACAAAGGAAACTACCTAATATCTGTGTTATTGCACAACCTTGCTTCAACTAGATAAATCAAGAGGATAAAGGCAACTCCAAGTGTTGGGTCAAGTGGCTTGGAGTAGTGGACAGACAGAAGACATGTAAAAGGACAAAGACAGAAAGAAACCCAAGAAATTCTTTGTGTACTCACTGCTGAGTGCCTTCTCGTAGCTTTTTGCCATGGCTATGAAGTTCCGTAAGCAGGGGTTAAACTGCTCCATGATGGACTGAAAAGAAAAAGAGAAAAACACAGCACGTTTGGTTAGTCAGGAAACGGGAAAGATTCAAACAGTGATATGAACTGCAGTGACAGAGCACTGCTCTTTACTAGGGCAAAGTCGGGCATGGTTGTGCACATAGAGTCAGCTGAGCCAACCAGGAGGAAGAGGAGTGCAGCGGGGATTTATTTCAAGCTCGCAGGGAGCAATGAAGGGATGGAATAGAAGAGGGAAAGAAAGACAACAAGTCAGTTGGGGTGTGTGTGTGTCTGAGTGAGTGTTTAGGGAGCAAGGCCATCTCCTCTCACCTCCCCTACCGTCTCTGTCAAAATAAAACCTAGTTTTGGCTGCCGACTCCCTCAGCCCAGCAGCAGACCTGGACCCATCTCTGCTTCCCTTCATCTCTGTCACACTCTGAACTCTGGCACGCTGCTCCTGCTAATTGCATTTTCAAAGTATCAGTTCAACCAAATTATAAATAGCCTTGATATCCAGCAGGTATCTCACATTCTTAAAAATAGAGGTACAACTACAGATGGGAGGTGCTTCAAATCAAGGCAATTCTGTGGCACTCAAATTGTGTTTTTTGGGACCAGCGTAAACAGCATTTATATATTAACAGCCAACATGGTCTTGCCCCAGACTTTGGTTACAATTTCATATAATTGCCTACTTTAGACCAATAGAGGCCAACTGGAGGTTGGAGTTCAATTCTGATCGCATTTATTTCTGAAAAGGCATCAGAGAAAGTACTTGGGTTCTACTTTCAGCCGGAGGAGCCAATATGAGGTTGGAGCTCTATTCTGAGTTGACCCAGTCCACATTGTTATAGGCTCTCTACAACCATTGTCTTTTTATGAAAATGCATGACCGTACCAGAGGAAGTACATTTATCTTACTTTCAGCTAGGGGAATTCAATAGGAGGATGTAGCTCGGTTCTGATATGACCCACTCCCCCATTTTCAGGCTGATCTACAACTTTTGTTTTATAAACTTGTCATGAAAATGAATAATCAGACCTGCAGAGGCACATGGGGTCCTAATTTTGGCTGTAGGACACCAGCAGGAGGTCAGACAGCAATGAGACCCAGACTTAGATGCTCCCCATGACATTTTGTATAAGGGTGCAAATTATCAGCTGTGGTGGTTGTCCTACTTTGGAGTCTATAAGCAACAAACAGACAGAAAATGGGCTATATCGGTACAGACTGCCTGACAAAGCTGCTAAAATTAACATGTCATCACAACATTTGCCTATTTACACGTCAGTAGGACACAGAACAACAGACTGAGTCACATTTCTGGTTGTTTCAAAATTATTTAAAGCTCTGATTATGTCTGTACCAACTCCTGAGAAACATACCTGGCTACTAATGCTCCACTATATTCACCACATGGTCACCAGTGATCAGGTCACCAGGAAAGCTGAAGTTTAAGACATCCTTTAAAATACAGTTGACATATTATCGAATTAGGCTCAAACCTTTGCAGAAATCTCCTCATAATGAACACACCAATGTGTCACTCAGCATATAGGCAGTGGAGTGCGGCCACATCCTGAAGACAGAGGAAGGCTCGTAAACTAGCAAATGAACAGTCAAAAAGACGTGTATAATGAGTTTTACCCTCTATCTCTGCAATGACTCAGCCATCCCCTCACTCCAAGCTGCCCTTTCACTTCTGATGCATCTCCAGCAAAACCCAGCAATTTTAAAACAAGCAAGTGTCTCTCTTTGACTTTCCCTACTTACTTTGAAATATCAACTTTGTTAGACAAGCAGCAAAGTACGGGAGGAAGCAGAGAGAACCGCAAGGGGAGCGAGGAAGAACTAACAAGCAGATTTTAAACTATCAAGACATTGTCACACAGGCGCTTAAATGTGACAAACATTTGCAGCCTGGTCAGTTCATTAAAACTCAATCGCTCTGATGGCATGGGTGAATTAAATCTCCAGAAACTTTTTGTGTCAGGTTTAGTGAGCAAGCTGTTCTAACAGTGATCATCTTTGAGGGAACAGAGTGTGAAGGTTCAAATTGCAGGATGCCATTGTAGCTTATTAGCTGTGTTGCAGCAGGAACATTTTCACTGTCCTCTGTCACAGTAAAAACAGCACTACTACAAAGACATCATTTGAATAAAGCAACTGTTGGCTCATAGCTCAGCTGCTAATGGTTTGCAAAAAGCTCACAAGCTTATTAGATGACAAGTTTGTTAGCAAAAGTATACTAACAACCCAAACAAACAAAATACATGGGTGTCATACACAGCACATTAAGAGGACAAAATGGAGGTTTAAAACCTGAAATCCATCCTTCACCCTAACGCTGTCTTTACAAGAGTAATAAACATGAGAAGGGACAGAGATTAAAAGAATGAGCATAAGGCACAAAGAGGGGAGGGCACATCTGGAGGTGATGAGTGTCATTTCATGGCGGTGCACAACAAGGGATGCCTTCTAATGTCCACCGGCTGACGTACAACAGTCACCTTGGTGCACAAACTTAGCCATGACTTCAAAAAGGAAAGTAGGAAGTAGGACAGGAAGGCACAGGGGTGCAAGAAAAATAGGCTGACTGCCCAGTGAATCATGAGAGAAACAGAGAGCAGAGAAGTAGGACACTGATCGAAATGGACTGATGATAAACACATCACAGGTGGAGAAGGGTTGTGATCCATGTCAGGATAAAGTTAATTTAAGAAATCTAGAAATTCATCTAGAATCAATTTCTAGATGGAAAACTGTTCTGGGGATGGTGGAGAAGATTTTCTAACACTGCTGTAGCCACAATTACCAACTGCATAAACAAATCAGTGAAAAAGACAAAGAGGTTTGTAGCATATCTGGGAACAAACCCATTTATATCCCTCCCTCCTATCTCTGGGTATATTTTATGTTACGTAAGGTGTCGGCTACTGAACAAACCAAGTCAGTGGAAGAGCTCCAGCAGCAGTAATCATCACCGTGGCTGCAGCATCGTTTGGCAGAAAGACAGGGATGATCAACAAAAGAATAAAAATAGAAGATGGAGATCGGCCCGGTTTGCATGTCTAAATAAACAAATGCATGCAGAGAGGACGAGGAATGTCTGTGTGACTAGGTGTGTGTATGAGTGTTTTCATGCCAGTGAGCAAGTGAGTGATGAGAAGTGTGTTATGTAATCAACTGTCGGACAGGTCCAGCCTCGTGTGTCGCATTCTTCCACCGGGCTGGTGTGGCTGTTGTTAGAATACCTTCAGTGTTAGGGATGTAGCTGCTGACACAGATTCATTTGATGAACAAACTGGAAAATGTCAAGAGTGTGTGTGAAATATATTGTCGAGTAGCAGATGAATTATTTACTGTTTAAACATTTTTCTTATATTCACCAAATAACTTAAACTACTCAAACCATTGTGATATGACACGTGCATAATTCCAGCAAGTAGCAGTCACATAACATGAAGATGCAGAGGAGAAGTGGATGTGTTTGCCTGTGACTTTTACTTTTAGCATCACAATTTCCTTTGAAATTGAAGATTTCTGCCACATTTTGTGAAATTTTATTTGCTTTCCTGCAAAAATGTACAGGAGGAGAGCAATTCAACATAAGACGTAACATCATGTGTTTTATTAATAGATAAACGTGGTTGCTGCTCTACTTCCAGGTGTGTTGTCAATAGCTACCTGCAAATATAACAAAAAATGAGCTTCATCAAGTAAAGCTGCACATTTCGCTGGTTTTTAAATTCCACATACACACAAATCAAATAATGTCTCGATACTCTTGATCAGACTGCACCTGCCTGACACCATCAGTGCTGCTGTGTATGCTGAACATATTCATCAGTTTTGTCACAACGTACAGTTTAGGGGAAACATTTAATAGGATCACTGACTTGGCCGCTCCTAGCTTAATCCACACTCAAATCAGTTGAGCTTGTTCCGTCATCAGGGACCGAGGCTGATTAGCATTCCACTGAATGAAAGACCACATTTGATCGGAGTGCATGGGAAATGAGAGGGATTATTGAGCAAACGCTGCTTTGTCTGGCTTTGCCTGTGTGCTTCGGTCATGTGTTTTAATTGACTCGTTAATCACCCTCGCCAATTAAATGCCATAACTCCACAACAATGCACAGACTGTTATGTCACGTTGCAGTTTTGGGGGGAGAGCTTTCGTCAACGTGATTCACCTCCGACAAACAGCACTGAATGTTATCTGGAAGCCAAATACCAGCTCAATGAAAAGCCTTATGTTATCTTTTGCTTGGTTTAAACAGTGATCAAGGTACAAATAGTGATACAGATGCGTTACCTGTCTGAAAGTATCCACAGCTGATGATGTTGTTTAAAGTGTCACTGAGAACATTTGACAGGAGCAGACTAAATCACTGGACACTTTCCCAGAGCAATATTATACAAATATCACTGACAACTTAAAGCTGAATTAACCTGAGTGAAAAGCACAAATACTACAACTTATAGAAAATTGGAATAAAGCCAATAAAGGAGAAAAAGGTTGTTTTGAGCACAATGTCAAGACAACGTCAATCCCATTTGGCTTTAAAGGCAGCAAAGGACATCAAAGAACCAGCAGAATCACCTCATGGCACCTTCGTCTGCAATCAACCAGTTGACGTCTTCATATTTATAATAAAAATATTAATTAGATTTTGATATACTTTATTTATCCCCATGTCAAAATTGTCATTGGACATATATTTTACAATGTGTATACAAGGTTTAATATAACAATACTATATAACTATATAGAATTACATAGAAAACCATCAAATCCCACTAAGTAGCACTAAGAGACAGTGGAGAGGAAACACTCCCTTTAACAGAAGAAACCTCCAGCAGAACCAGGTTCAAGGTGGGTGGCCATCTGCCTTCATTGGCTGAGTCACTAAAATGACTCCAAAAATCTAATCCATCTCCAAAAAGATGTAAAGGTGTCTTTTTAGAATTTCTGTGATGTTCTGAAACCAAACCAGTTTCACAGTTTAGTGAAGGAAAAAATATTGTGGACTTTTACTGTACTTTATCATTTATATGGATCTACTCTCACAGATTCTGCATTACATGCTGTGATGGGCAATCGAGAGATGCAGTGCCACCTTGGTCATAACAGACATAATGAGAGGGAGGGTGAATTGGAAGCAGCTAGCCTTCACCGCCAAGGTTAATAGATCTGTCAGAACTCCATTGCAGCACATGGACACCATGTCCCATGACAGATGAGTGATGTGGAACAGAGCCTGAGGTTATACAAGCTATTAATACCAAAACAAGAGGGACATAAAACAGTTAAAACACTAACATTTCTTTGCAGCGTCTGACAAGGTATGCTGTATTAGGGAATTTAATAACAGAATGAAAAAGGAAGCAGAAGGTAGGACAGAAACAGTGAGGCATATCTGGAAAGAAGGTGTAGAAGAAAGAAGGGGAAAAGTTAGCAAACAAGAAAGAACAGAATGACTTAAGTGGGGAGAAGGAAGTAGAGAAGGAGGGAAGGGATGCATAATAAAGCAGACATAAATCCTTTAAAAAAAACATTATGTAGTGGAGAAAAAAGTCTGAATGAAAATGCTCAAACTCAAGTTGGTCCACTTGAGGAAACTTTTCATCCTGTCGTTATGTCGCTCACTTTCAAAGACTTAAGAACAAAAGTAGGAAAACATGGAGCATTAAGAACATTGTGACCCAGCTGGCTCTGCCACAATAGTGCAAGAGAGACAGTCTGTGTCTGTGTGTGTGTGTGTGTGTGTGTGTGTGTGTGTGTGTGTTGTCAGTTGGCAGCAGGAGACCAGCACAAGGAGGTGAGTCAGAGCCCACATAAGCAGTAGCAAGTTCGCTTCATGTTGGGGCGTAAATTACTGTAGAGCCGAGCCAGACATGTGGCACCATTAGAACCCGCTGTGCCTCTCGTTGTTAAAACAGATTAACCATCAAGAAGGGACCTGGCAGTGTCAGCGCTGAGAGAGGGTCAGGGACAGACCAGGTAGAGACAAAGACAGAGTATGGATATGGTGATAGTCAAAGGTCACACAGTTATTTTCTACGTCTTTCCTGACTCAACGTACCGTTTTCACCAATACTAGAAATACTAAGAAGTTTGCATTCAAGCCATAAAAAGAATACAAGCCAGACACCCCTCCAGAAAAGATAAACACTGTGTTTTTAACATAGCAAAGATCTGCTGTTGATCCCTATACTGGAATGGATGGTGAATTTGCTGGATAATCACTAGTTGGGTAGCATATAATCTGATCTTTCTGATATTGTAGGGTGTGTGTGTCTGCATCCCCAAAAGATGAAGGAGATGTGATCAGAAAAGCTTAAGTAGTCATCAATGATGACACCGAAGTTTCTTGACATTGCGGGAACTATCTCTGAAGATTCTAAGTTGATGCTGATGTTGTTTTAAAGGGAGGGTTTGACTGGAAAGACCAGGAGCTCTGTCTGGGAGAGGTCTGTGGATGGATAAGACAGTGGAGTCATCCAGTGGGAAAAGACAGGAAGAGTTGTGCATCGTCAGCATAGAAGCTAAGTAAATCAGTGCAGAGCAACAGAATTGATATAAAACAGTGCAGTCAAGAGGGCACACACGGAGGACTAAGACTAGCGCCACCTGATGGTGTGGAACTGGTGTGAACTTCTCAAGCAGACACAGAACATTGGCTCTCGTCTTTGCCGTGTGTTTAAGCGCCACTTATTTCCCCGGCAACATGAGGTGACGCAACAGGGAGGTGTCTTCGCCTTTAGTTCACTGATGTTGCCTCTGTGTTTCACAGGTATTGATTTATCAGTGACACAGGCTGAGTTCTCCATTGTTGCCTTCACTTCTGTCATGGGACTAAAACTAATCAAAATGATTAATCATCATCAAGCGGGAGATACACAGCAGAGTCTCTGAAAGGAAACTGGACTGAGAGCAGCAAAGGAATCAACAGTTTCAGTATCAGTTGGGATATAAAGGTTAACCATGTCACACACACACACACACACACACACACACGAGGAAGGTCATTTACTCTTGGCGGTCGCTGTGGAAACAGGGAGGGCTTGCTCCTGCAGTGCTGGGGTGTGTTTGGCTACCACTCACAAGTCAAGGTGACCTGTCAACAAGTCTGTGTGTGTGTGTGCGTGCGTGTACATCCGTACTGCATAACTGCCTTAACGCTCCCATTCATCGCTGTGTACAAGTGTCAGCTGATGTGTGAACAATCATCACTCAGTTGTCGACACTACAGAAGCAATTTTCCATCATCGCATGACACCTACACAAGTAGCATCCTAAAAAAACAAAAGTGGTCGACTATTTTTGTTCTGCTTTCATTAAAATCAAACATCTTGGTAGATTATAATCCACACAACAGCTGGATTTTCTTACAGAAATACTCTTCGCTACTGGAAACTTGCTGTAATGAACAAATAGGAAGTGGATGTGCTTTATCGTAGTCAGTGTTTAAAGCTACATTCCACACATTCTACTTTTTTGTTCTTTTGTGCTTTTTATCACAAACACCTGATAACCAGAGAAGTGTTTTATTCAAACAAACAGACTTTCCTCATAGTACAAAGGGATTAGAATGGATGCTGCCGCTAGCTTGGCTTTTTCCTTCAAGAATTTAACTAAGGTTGCAATATAAAGGAATCTCACAGGATAAGTGAAAGCACATGGTTCAAATATTTGGAATCTATGTCAAAGTCTGAGTCTAAGTAACAAAAGAAATGTTGTGTTTCTCTCATGTTTTAGAGCCAAACTCAGCCGTGTCTGTTTCAGCTTATTACTGGAAGCAGCTTGTTGCTGCAGACGCCTCGAGGCAGCCCTGCAGCACACGGTGGAACAGAGGTACAAACAAACATTTCCTCCAGAGGTAAAAATCATCTAACAATAGAATATAGAAAGAACTTGGTTACAATTTCAATACATACTCAATATATTGTACATTTCATACTGAAATGTAAGGTGTAATATGGGATGCAGACTCGGTGGCTCACGTCAGGTCATTGTCTTGTCCAGGGACATGTTGACGTAAGGCTAGTAGGAGGCCACAAGTTCGGTTACAAACCTTCAACCTTATATTGAATAGGCAGCCAGCCATTTTCCAAATACTATATAAATGTAGATTTTTCTACCTCCAGAGTATACCTGCAGTGGGCCAGAGAACATTATTGCAAATGTGAAAAAAGTTGTTGTTCATGCATGATATACAGCATGTGGGAGTAACGAGCTGATGAACTATATGTACAGTACATTATGTCCATTAGTGTTTTAGTTCTGCTGTCACTTGTTATCCTGTTTCCCAGGAAATGGACATTATTTGCTTTTGCTCAGTCAGTGTGACAATCACTGCACTAAAGCTGCACCGCTTCAACGCCCTCAGGATATCGAAATTCAGTGCTATCTGGTGTGTGTGTGTGTGTGTGTGTGTGTGTGTGTGTGTGTACTCAGCCAATTTC
>OMLM01008705.1:21173-36240 GCA_900302695.1 Helostoma temminkii
GATAATTTACTTTGCTACACAATGAGTCATTTAATTCTACACTAAATAATTCAAATATAAAGCAGTTTAAACTGCACAACTGGTACCTTTCAACTCTTAATACTGTCCAATAGCACTACAATGACACAAACACTGCTGCAGCCCAGAGATCATTAACAAGGCATAAAGCTAAAAACAAAGCCTGGAGCTTGAGGGGGCACAATGCTCTGCAGGGACAGAAGCAAAAATCCAGTGATGTAGCTCAGAGCAGAGACAATGGAGGTGAAAGCAGAGTGACTAATCCAAGAGAGACGGGGAAGAAAAAAAACAACAACACTGGATTGAAACCATCAAACTGGAAAAATCCTGCATTAGTAGAACATTGGGATTCAGTATGTTTCTTTCCACGCGAGCACAGAAGAGAGTAAGGCCCAATCCCATTTCTCAATCTTACCCCTTTCCCTACCCTCTATACCTTGCCCATTGAAACAGAGTGGTAAGGGACAGGGCTGAAAACATTCCCCTACGAAATGAGACACACCCCGAACTATACTGTTATACACCATCATACGGCATCACTGCTGCTACGTAATACAAGTGTTCACAGTTTCCAAAATGCCGTTGTCAACTGTGGTAATCTCTGCTGTGTGGACTATAGGCATATAGGTATATGTGTTTGTCTGCCACTAAACAGCAAGTTGCAATAAGCACAAAAGCACTTTTCGTTTACGACATCACGTATCAGTGGTTGTTACCACAAGAAAACAATCCTTATTAATTAAAAAAAATTTTGTATTTGTAGGTCTCTTTGCTCATGTGTGCAGCCATACTGTCCATGTATCTGGTGTATGCTGAGAAATGCTCATATCCCTTCTTTTGAAGTGTGGTCCAGAAAAATATTTTCATTTCAAGGGCTGTATAGCCCTCTGCCTTAGCCCTACACCTCCTCTCTACACCTCTGCTTATGGGCTGGAGAACACACAACTGAGAGGCGATAACTCTCACAGACAGCACAGTAGATCGCAATCAGGTGTTATCATATGGCTCTGGCTCTGGGCACAGTGGAAACGCTAAGAACTACAGAATTTCTGTTGGCAGAAACAGCTGGAAAACTGCGTGTTGACCAAAATTTTGTTTTTTCCCCACTGGTCTAAGAATGAAAAGGCTTTAGACGATGACAACACAACAACAACAGATTGTACTTGTGTGACTGAGGGGACAAAGTGTTCCACAGCATTACTCACAACCATTAACATATTGGACAAAAATTCTCCCTGCAGAACAAACTGTTTTGGCTTCACATCAGCACCATCAAAGCCTCATGTCTTGTGCAGGTTGGACTTGAAAATATGACAATATTTAAATATGGATTTGTGGCTCTAATGTGGCACTTGAGGTCAACAAAAAGAACAAAAACTAACCCAGCAGTCTAAGTGTTAACTAGTGCTGCACGATTTATGTAATCGCAAAGTCAGCCTGTGCAATAAATTGTGGTTTAATTACATAAATATGTAAGTATGGGAAAGCGTCAACCTGCTTCCTTCCAGTGTCCAGTGGTGACAATTTAGCGACAATTTTCAAAAAGCAACTAGCTACATTGACTTGTTTTTCAGACATACAGTCTCATATCATTTATATTGCAATAATCAAAATATGACTTGCAATTTGTAAATGACCTCCCTTCCAGAAAAAAAAACATCTAATTTTTTAAATAAAAAACCCTTTCATCAGTTCAAACTGCAAAAATATTCTACATGAAATCAATAAATGATGGATCAACACAAACTGCTTTGTTGTGTCGCTGGATTTAAAGGATGTTTTTTTAATCACTTGGCTTTTTTTAAATCATTATTTTACTGGCACAACTTTGATTCGGTTGGTTAAGCAGTCGTCCGTGAACCACAGGGTTAGGGAACTGATTCCCGCTTCCTCCTGGCTATGAGTAAAATGTTGAATCCTAAGTTTGTGTTTAAGTGTAACATCTAAGTTGCTTTGGATAAAAGTATCTCCCAAATGACTAAATGTAAATTTGTAGGAATTTTTTCATAGCCTTTCTGGAAAATTCAACCCGTCCTGATGGATGAAGCTGGTAGCAACATGCACCTGAAAGTAGGATTTCATCCATGTCAAAAACACCTGATCTCATCTGGCTCATCTGGTAATGACAATACGATGGGAAGAAGGACTCGTAGAGATTCCTCCTTTCAACAAATGGAGTGTGCAGCACTGTTGGGATTACAATGCTTGGCTGAGTCCACTCCTCAACAAGCATGCAGATGGTGTTTGTTCAGCAACCACAACAACCTGAGGAAACACAGTTTACCCACAACGTCAGCGGGTAACGACCACAGCATCAAGCCAATTCCCTAAGCACATTTGAATCCACTGCGGCCACTGAATTCCCTTTGCAATTCACATTTTGTAATGTGAAATTGCACAGATCCAGTTCCAGAGTCAGCCTCTCCACAGTATTGGTGCTGACAGAAAGGCGAAACACACACATACACAGTCGTGAGACACAGCCCACATACACACACTCACATCTACTAGTGTGAGTCATCCAAAAATTACATTCAGCATCTCTTGTGTGAGCAGTGGAGCAGTGAGGTTGAGGCGTTATTCCCCTACTGTTGGAGTTATTTTATTCTGGCAGATAATAGTCGAACAAACAAAGAAAACAAACAGCATATGGAGCTGCTGGAAAACAAAATCATCGTTTATCCAGGGTAGAGTCATTAGAGTCTGCTTGTATAGGCACTGTTCAATAGAAAACATTGGAATAATTCAACCACACTTCTGTGATCACCATCTACTCATGGCAGCTGCCCTCTACTGTAGGGGTGTTTGATATTGGCAAAAAATTATATCTCTATTTTTTAAGATTTTGACGGTAGCAATATGTAAATATTTTGCAACCTAAAAATGTGTTTATAAAAGTCCTACATTGTATTTTCTCAGTCTTACCAACAGGTTATTATTTGCTACCTAGAGACAGGGAGGTGCAACTGGTGGTGTTTTTCCAGAGCAGCTAATGCTAGTGCTGCTGGATAGTGTTTTTTTGGAATTATTTGGTATCTAGCTGTGTTTCACATACAGGGTAAGGAAGAAGGACAAAACCATGGGTTTTCTCCTACTAAAAGTCTGTAGAGGTTCTTATTAATTTAAAACTAGCATCTGATTTAATGTGATCAGAAGCAGCTTCCAACGAAAACAGACTCAGCACGAAACATTAGTGTCTGGTGGAAACACAACCATAGGATCCACGGACCGTGTCACATACACGTCTGGTGGAAAGGTGTCAAATCTTCAGGTGCTGAGGTTTGTGGACTTTGTGTTTTGTCTCCTGGTGTTGTTTGTTCGCACATTTTTAACTTCGGTCATGTTGGTTGAGCCACAAGTGGACTATGACACTGCATGCAATTAATGCACATGTCCAACTGCATGACAGCATGTCACAACAAGGTTTTTTTTGGTTTGGTTTGGTTTTTTTGGTGAGTGACACGCGCTATAATGTCAGCTGGCACACTAAACGCTAAAGCAGCAGCTGCTACGACATTTGAGCCACAGTGCTAACTCTCTGGAAAGCGGCCATTTCTACCCTCATCCTCAGGTATTTCTTGAATCCTCATAAATTCTTCTTAGTCGTCAGAGCCAAAAACACTCCAGTTCAGTCCTGGAAAATTATTATTTTATTATTTTAGGTGACAGGAAATGACACCACCTTGCTAACTTTACTAACAGTCTTTAATTGTCTTATTGGAAGAAGAAAAATGGAGCGATGATGATATTAACTACACAAAGATGTAGATAACCAGAACTATAAAGACAAATGTAAATAATAAATATATTTTCTTTGTTTGAGTGACATGTCATTTCCTGTCGCCATGTTTGTTTTAGTGGAGAAACTAATATGGCCCCAACCACCTGGATGAGTCCATGAGGATTTGGTAAATACTTTTAGTATTTAAGTGGGTGTCATAAAAATGTCTATGAGTTAAAGACAGTTGCTATGTATGTGCTTGTAGGCAGTTAACACTGATTCAAATGTATGCACATGAAAGGTGATAGCATTTCACCGGTTGGTGGAACAAGAGACACACAACATTTTACCCCAACCTGTCGAGGCAGATGGCTACGAGCCTGGTTCTGCTGGAGGTTTCTTCTGAATTGAATGACTGATTCAAATGCAGTTTCACTCATTCCTGTAAAAACACCCTGGGATAAACCAATGTCAGCAAATTAATATGTGCAAATCAGAATCTACAGTTGCACAAACACATCACTGTGACATTATGTTGTGCAATGGATGTTTCTGATCCCCATCTTGATCAGGAACAAGATGAGGACGCGTGATTTAATCGCTGACATCTCTCAGTGGGGAAACTGACTCGAGCGTTAGTGGGAGACATCACTTCCCGGCTTTATCATCAGCGTCTTTAATGAATTAATAAAGACCTGGCTCTAAACAACCACACAACAAAGCTCAGCGCCCTCATCGCATCAGCCCCAGGGCTCCACCACTGCAGCCCCACCAGCAGCAGGTCAAACTGGCAGCGCCGCTCTGTTTCTCCTCACACCTGCTGACTCCATAATGATGTAGCCTGCTGATGAGAGGAAGAACCCCCGCTGCTGTAGGTCTCTATTATGGCATTTTCATCGACCTTTTAGCACCTTGACTTCCTCTAGCTTATTCCTTCCTAAAGGGGATCTTAACAAGAATTGTTTTCTAATGACTAATGAAAAATACACCTGAAGCCCCTGCACAGCACTGACACCCTCATCAGTTTAAAAGAAAGACAGTTTGGGTTTTCATGTATCAGGTCAGCATCCGGCCACAGTCTAAATTGACTCCCATCATTCCCTTTCCCTCTGCCAATGAAGAAACCATGAACTCACAACGACCCAACTTCCTCAAATACACCTTTGGTACAGCGAGCACACATATCCTTCTCCTGTATCCGCCAACACCTCTCCCCATGTAGGAGCTTTCAGACACTATACGGCTCTCTGAGTGTTTTTATGGAGGCGTGTGGAACAGTGACAAATTTCCTCACATAAAGGAGAAGCCTTGTCGTGGTTCCGTTGCTGGAATCTACCTCGACCTGGAGAGCTGCCCTGAGTGCGATGAAACAGAAGAGTAAGCCCTCTCTGAAGAGAAGCTTTGTTGGGAGAAGTAAGGATGGGGGACAGTGGAGCAGGGTGCTCCATTTATGTCCCGATTTCCCAACTGATGTTAAAGTCGTAAACCTTTTTCTGAGCTCAATTACTGAATCTTACTGAGACTGTTCCCAGTGTGAGGTACAGCTAAACGCAATCATTTCAATCACAATTCGCTCCTTTCTTTCTGAAGGTATAATAAAAACCCCACAAGTAGATTGTTGGGATGTACAACCGTCTCCTTTACCAGAATTTCCTTCTGCTGGTGACGGTTTCACACCTTAAAGCGTTTTAAGGGATGGAGGGGAACCTCTGGGGGATATATGGGAGATGCTGTGTTTACATTTGTCCCTTTTAATTAAACTAATCAGACAGACACCGCATCTCTGGGAGCCAGACTACCAATCACCATCAGAACCCAAAGTTATCCAACAGCTTTTCAAGGAAAAACGCTTAAAATCACTTAACAACAAAACGGAGCAGGCGCTTGTGTCTCCCACACTGAGATACCAGTCAGGTCGGTCAAAGTCAAAGTTTAATTCGCCGTCTGTCCTCTAACGTCGTCCTTTAATCAGCCGTCCACAGGTGCAGCAGGTGTCCCTCCCCGCGCGTCAGGACGCGGCTGGGAAACAAACTACCGAAGAGTCCGGTCTTACCTTGTACACATTCTCCGTTATACGGTGAACCTCGTCGGACCGGGACATCCTTGTTGAAGCGTCAGCCAGTACCATAGACTAAAATTTCCTTTGAATGAGGTTGTGATGATTTTCCGAAATGAGACGGGAAGAAAAGAGAGCTGTTCGCGGGGAGTCGCGGCTTTTGTCTGCCGGTGTCTGAGAGAGACGAGCGCGTCTGGCCGTGGGATCCCTGCTTTTATAGGAAAGTCCTCCGCTGCGCCCACACCGACTCCCCACGCAGCCTCTCAGTCAGTCGGTGCCTCTCGGTTGGAGCAGAGGCGGACGCACTTCAGGAGGGAAGGTGCTGCATTCAAAGACGATGGGAAACAGAAATTATGGTTGAGCTGCACCACACGGTCCAGCTGAAAAGGTGTCCATTACCAAAAGGTGAATAGTAAAGGACACGAAGAAGCACTTAACGAGTAAATAGAGCAGAATAAATGGTACAAGGGATAACAGACAGCAGGTTATGTGTCTTTTATCTGACTTTTCTGGTAAGTAACCACAGATAGGTTGTTTTAAGTTCTTCAGAGTATGGAAGCCTATCTCTGCCCATAAAATACAACCTTTTTTTAAAAAAGTTTGTCAAGATTAAATAATTATAAATTATGAGGTAAATTAAAAAAAAATTTCTTAATTATTAAGAATTTTGACTTTTCTGTCATAATAAAAACATTGATTATCCCTCATGATTGAAACTTCTTATCCCATAATTGTGACTTTTTGTCTTGAACTTAAACTAAACTTAAAAAGTTAATTTTTACTTGCTAGTCAAAATAAACTTTTTCTCTTAAAACTGTAACTTTTTATCTCATGATTTTGGCTAGTAGGTCAAAGAATTTTTGTTTTTCACCTCACAATTGCAACTTCTAATCTCATAATTGTTAAATTGTACTGAATTTTTTTTTAATAGGTCAAAACTTATCATATACCTTTGTTCTTTCTTTTACTGTCAGAAATGGGCTTCCATACTGGAAACATTTTCTATGCAAGGTACCACCTAGCTTTTATAGGAAAGTATTGGGCGCTCCAAATGGGAAACGTGTGTGTAGATGATCAATTTTAATCAAAAAAAATAAGTATAGACTGAAATAACTCTTAACTAAGTATCACCATGATTGGTAGAAGTTATAGTATACAAAACAATAATAATAAAACAAAAACTCCACAAAAGTCATGCGTACAGACAGTCAAAGGTGTGTACTAGGATTTACAGTGTACAGGTAGATTTGACTAAATGTCTCGGACAGTGTGCCTCTGGGAGTCAGTGAACGCAGCATACCATTCAACAAACCACACCTCCTCTGTTGTGTCACTGCCGCCCACACCACCACCTCTGCTGCATCCATTCAGAAGACCTGCCAGAGCATCTGCATGCAGAAACTGAACAGCCTGTACCTTTTATTTCATATGATTACATCTAACCAAACATCAGGCGCTCATGCAGCATCTGTGGTACTTCATAATTTGCTTCAAGTGTATTTTATATTGTCCACTAATGTTTGTTTAATAGACATGAAGGTACGATTATTTTTTTTTAATCTTGTTCTATATTTATGTGGCTCCACTGCTTTTGGCTGAGTGGGCTCTGGTTGGTATGAGTGGGTTGGTGCTGCATTTCCTTGGATGCACGGTGGGTTTGGGAATCCCACGCATCTAAGCACATCACGATCTGAAGGCCTTTGAATGAGGATTCACGAAAAAGGAGGCAAAACCGAAGATAACAGAAGGCCAGCGTGAAAGAGGACAGTCACGCCTTTGCTGCTCAGCGCCACAGTTTTGATTAAATGAAACATGAGATATTTTAGTAACAGCATAATAAAGTGGAGCCTCAGCTCTGTCTTTGTTTTGATTATCACATCCAATTAAAGCCGATTCTGAGGAGACCAAAGTGCAGACGATCAATCAGGAATATTTTATCCTTGCTGGGGCAAACAGCAGCAGTCACACTATCAGGCAGCCTACTGATTTACTGTGTTTGCTGTGTAAAACAAATAAATTCAGATAAAGATGTTGGTTAGCCTGACATGACATTAGAAAGAGAAAACACACCTTAACTCCATAGTTTCTGTCAAAGAAGAACAGCTGACATGACTGGGAATCTTTGAATATTCCAATATTAAGCTTGTTCCACAAAAGAAATGTCAGCACTCTGACTTTCCACTGAAAACATGTTTATAATTAGCTTGTGAAAACTCAGACCTGCCCCCATAGACTAAGCACTTCATCTCGCAGCTGATTTGGGACTCAGTAAAAATCTGCACTTTCAGGCAGACTTGTGTCACATAAAACACTTTCAAAAGTTCTGAGATTGGGTCAGGCCTAATGCCAGGTTTGAGATTTGACTCCACAAAGGCCAAGACTTAAAATACACCTCAAATAAACAACCAGCATTTGGAGACCTAATAGATTTATGCATTGACTAGGATCTGAGAGTGGACTTAAGTACTGCCACAAAAAAGTGAACTGAAAATAGAGACATTTAATAACCAAACATGTGAAGAGCATCTTGAACATTTTCTTGTATATTTGACTTTAAATTACAAAATAGCACAGTTTTTTTTTCATTTTGAGAAATGCATCTATTAGCTTTACTTGTCGACACTTAGACAAAAACATTGATATGTCCCTCATCTCTGTGTGCTAACAAGATACAAGCTAGGAGCCTGTTAGTTTAGCTTCTGGGAAAACAGAAAGTTGTTAGCTTGGCCTTCAACCAGCAGCTACTGTGTATTACACTTGATTTTTTTTTATTGTCACATTGAGAAAATTACTTGTCTACTACTACTACTACTGGTTTATTTGTGGTTCCCAGAGTTTCCAAACGTTGAATGGGAGGCAGAGCCTCAAGTTCCTCCCTTGTGGAACCAGCTCCCATTCAGGTTCAGGAAGCAGACACCCTCTCTACTTTTAAGACTAGATTTAAACTTTCCTTTTTGATAAAGCTTATAGCCAGAGATGGTTCAGGGGACTCTGAACCATCTCTTAGTTATGCTGCTATAGATTTAGATTAGTAGGGGACCTCCCTTGACACACTGAGCTCCTTTCTTCTTCTATCTACTCATATACTACCATTGCATGTCATTAGCTTTGTGTCTTGTCTCTCCCGTAGCTGTGCTTCGCTCTCTCTCTCTCTGCAGGTATCCTCAGCCCTGAAGCTTTATGTTCCCATTGTTCAGTTGTTGGCCCATCCAACTTGCCCAGTGTTTTGTTGCTACTTCTTCTTTTTGTTATTGTTTTGTAACCTCGGGTTCTTTTCTCTCTCTTCCACTCACCCCAACCGGTTAAGGCAGATGGCTGTCCTCCCTGAGCCTTGTTCTGTTGGAGGTTTCTTCCATTAATGTCTAAGAGTCTTTCCTATCCACTGTCTCCTAGTGCTGCTCAGTGGGTTTTCTATATAATTCCATAAAGTGAGGTGACTTTTGTTGTGAATTGGCCAACAAAACTAACACAGCTTATTTATTTGTTAACGTCTTGTTAAATCTGAACAAAATCTGAAGTGGAAAATCAACTTGTTGAATTTTTAAAAAGCGTCATGGATCAGATTATTTTTGGTCTATCTTCCACATTTATTAGACAGCCACCAGCGGAGTAATTACAGGAAATGAGGGAGCACATTAACCCTTTGTCTATTAAAGCACCTCTGACTTAGTATTTGAAACCAGAGCAAGAGAATAGTCAGAATTTAGAGACCTAAAGATTTGATTATGACACTCAACAACAGGCCTCTAAAGAAAAGTTCTGTGTATATTCAGCGCACAGTGGAGGTGTAGTGAGGTAGGCCGCACACTTACACACACACCTACGTGCCATACGCGACCATTCAGCAGCATTTGATCTCCCCTTCATGTCCTTCCTACTCACCATCGTCCTCTCAGCCTTTTTCTCTCCACTTCAGTGCTGTGATTCATCAGCGCGCCGCTCTGACATTCAGGTTTCTCTCTGAGCATCGCCCACTCCCACACAGAACCGATGGGCTTATAGTGCGCAGTCAGCTGCAGAGCGGTGCCAGACCATTCAAAAGTGGGTTTCAATAACTCCACAAAGACCATTCAGACTCTCAAAAGGCCTAAAATATTGGAAAAAGACTTTATGTACTTCAACACTATAGAGAGGGACATACAGCATGTGATATGTTCTCCTTACAGAACTGTGGAACTTTCATTCTTATGCCATCTACAGGATCTGAGACATAAATATTACAAGAATAGAGAAGAGAGGCTTTTAAATGGCTCTTAGGTAGATTTATCCTTCTGATATATATTTAGAGAGACTAAAAGGACGTCAACACATGCTGCACACGATAAAGCTTTAATCTGCTGCTTTACCATGTTCCATTTATCTGGTTTTAGAACCCGGCAGGAGTGAATTTACTCATCTATACCTGACTTTGTAAAACTTCCTGAGCTACACTGGAGTCAACTCTTGCTGAAGACGATCACTTGTGTACAACAGAAGCTAAACTGTCCTTGGTTCAAAAGCAGCCAAATATCTTGGATAATCACTACAACTGTCTGTGAATTTGTGTTATTAAATCTTACAGGTTATATAGGGCCCGTTGGCTTCCTGAGCAATGGTATTTATTACCAGTTGTTTCTTTCTTAGCTCTGCCTGGTCCTGATGCTGGCTCTAAAGGAAAACTGCCACCATGTCTCAGTCTCTTACTGGAGTAACTTCACTTGAAGTACACACACTTGATACTCAGGTAAAAGTGCAAGGACATGCCTAAAAATGTATAAATTCTGTTCTGTACTTAACTAACTAGAGTCAGGGTTTCCCAAACCTGGACTTCAAGGCCCTTCCGATTGACTGGACACACCTGATCCAGGACAGTGGGCCTTGAAGTCCTGCTCTAAGTGACTTCTCTGTGCATCAACCTGACTGAGTTACTGATAAAAATCTAAAGTATAACAATTGCTGAACTTGATGCTGTTATATAAATGTACCAGTCTGGTGTAGATGTGTTCCACATGTGCCTGATAAATAAGGTTTCTGCAAAAATGTAATTAAAGTTAAATTTATGAACAGGTTCAAGGAGCTAACCGCTTCAAAAACCTGACTTCTGGCTATTTACTGCACAAAATCAGTTCATTTATTCTCTTCATAAACTGAGCTTTTAGAGGAAAAGAAATAAAAATGTTGACGGCTACGCAACCATTTAAAAGCAACCTTTCTGAAAAATTTCACGTGCTAGAAACTGCAAACCAACGTCCAAAAGGTGAAAACTTTCTAATTAATAAAAATTTGGCCAAATGCTTCTGTTACTATGGAGACTGTGTGGAACCAAAACAGCAGCTGGTCCAGGTGGAGCTTATTTTAGTTTACTTCATGCACTGACAGCTGGTTCATCTGTAAAACACATCCTCGTGCACTAGTTCATTCTGAGAAAAAAAAAAAAACATGTTTAAGAGGCAGAGTCAGAGCATTTCAACACCACTGTCCAAACCACCACTGCCACAACTAAAGGGTTCCCCTTCAAGCATGTGTAACAGTCTCAGAACAAAGTCAGCTGCTGCCACCTTGTGTTCAACCACAGAAGAATCTGCTTTTCTTTGTGTCCTGCAGTGAGACAGCTGAGGGTGTGACGACAAAAAAAAAACATACCTTTAATATAAAAACAGTGTATACACACACACATACAGATACAATCTCCAAACCAGTTTTGAAACAGATGAAATCACGTCCGCAGCCCGACCGTATTAGTCATCACGGTTTTCTGTCTGTGAGATTAAGTGATTTGCAGATTAGTTCATAACCCTTAAGCCTTATGAATGTAGGGCATCATTATTACTGCAGTTTAACTGATATGTACAAGTAAATCTGAGCATGACATGCACAGTAAAATAATTACAGCCCTCTGTGTTTAAAATACTCAGTGGGTAAAGTCGTGTGGGCTTCAGAAGTGAGCCCACGCAGGATATGATCAGCCCATTCTCCAGTGACACACAGCTAATCCACAAGAGTAGAATAAAATTAGATTAGTTAAGCTACTTGAAAAAGGGCGGACTGGGAGAATAATCTGGGAGGCAAATGTTTTGGTGCTTTAGAAAAAGTTCCTGGTCACATAACTGGTATGGAAGCAGAACGTGGGTGATGAGGCCTGTGCTGCGAGGTGGTTTCATGTTTTTACCCGAGTGACAAAAAAAACTTTTAAGCAGGCAACGTGGAGTGTTTTGGTTTTAATTGACTGAAAATCACATTTAGTTATTTTATGTTACACTTAAAAAAATTACTGCTTTACATTAATATTACTACAGTATGACTGCTTTTTAAAAATATGTTTTTTTTGTAAAACTCACCTTAATGTGGACAGGCACTCACACTTATTGAAAAGAACAGTAGCCATGCAGAGTAATCTACTGGTGAGAGTGATGCTCTACCTTCTAACGCAGCAGAGAATTTTTGTTTGGATAAGAAAAGAACCAAACCAGAATCTGATTTAGATCAAACTGGATGTGTGTGGGTAAATATGTCTTTGTAATTTGAGTGAACAGGATTAGAGAGACACGATCTAAAGAAAATACTTTTAGAAACGGTTTTAAAATGATTTAGTGGTGAGCACTAATCAAACAAAGGTCAGGCACAATTATCTGATCTCACAGGTCTTCATGGTTCAAATCTCTTTAACTGTGTTGAATCAGTGCTGACGCCTTCATACATCAGCCTGTGTAGACGAGGACGACTGGATGATATGGAGGAAGCCCAGTTATCTGAGAGCGGATGCCGTCGTGTTATCACAGGCTCCTGAAGGAGAACAAACTCTCCAGCTAAATGTTTGTGTGGTCGTAGCTTCATGTGGGACTCGAGCGTTGGTCCGGCAGTCGGCATGTCAGTCCTGTTTCTATATAGCGAGCGGCTGCTGCTCTGGTTTCTTTCTGGGACGTTCCCTCTCTGGAACAGAAACAAATTGACAGACTTATAAAAGGCAGCAGGGTGGAGTGGGACAACCGGTTCTAAGATTGGATGTGCTGCAGGACTGGTGGCATTCACAGACACAAATACAGTCTCAAGTAAGCTGATTTCTTAAATGTCATGCAAGAGGAAATCTGGCTACTGTAACCAGGTTGTGGATTAGAGAAACCCGATTCCTACAAGTAGATTTCTCTGTCTCATATCAAGTCTCTACAGACTACAGTGCTAATTGTACAAGCAAGAACAAACCTGGCTTCTCCTTTGTGGCCTCTGGCACCTCAGGGACCTCGTCGGAAGGAACATCAGGAAGCTCGACGTCTCCCTGAGACAAATCAGAGGCAACACATGATCAGAATCTGCTCTGAGCAATGTTTCAATTTCTAATTTAAATCTTTCAGACAAGTGATCACATAAAATCAGAACACAGGTGAGACTTACCTGAGTTATGGCCTCCAGCTCAGCCAGAACAGCATCTTCATCCTCTTGTGATAAAGAACCGGCCAACATCTCATCTATTTGCTGCACATAGAGAAAAAAACAAATTTAACGGCAACCTGAAACGTATTACGAATATTTCCACTCATTTCTAAATAATGCTAAATCATTTTTAAACATCACTGCTGGGACTTACCCTTTGGTACTCGATGGCATCCTGGGTTTCATCCATAATCCGTTCTACTTCTTCAATAGACATCACCTAGTATGAGAAAAGAAAAAAAAAAAAAAGAGTCCCTTGATGACCAGTGAGCTATGACGCATCATACACGATCGGACCTGACACTTCAACCATCACCTACCTCATGCATTTTCTTCAGACAATCATTTCCAACTTTCAAACCATCAATCACTTTCCTTTCGATCTGGGCAAACTCCAGGTCTTGAACCTGATATAAACAGGACAGAGAAATACTTTGAGTTTCAGTGTATTGCTGCTGCTGCTGCTACCAACTACATGTGATCGCTCACCATCCGCTCCAGGTTGCTTATCTGGTTCTCCGTCTTGTCTAAGAGTTGGTCCTGGTAACGTTTCTTTTTAAGCAGGAGGAGAGCTTTGCTGTTAGAACCAAAAACGTAAACAAATCAATTTACAACATAACACAATAAATGGCATTTAAAAATCTAATTTCCATAAGACGTTTTTTCACAAAACAATGTGTGTTATGTTGATTCATCTGGTTTAATAAGGTCTGATTAATTTGTGGTTTATTACTGAACCTGCTTAATACTCACTCTTTCTTGCCATCTTTCAGCAGCTGTTTAGCTAACAGTCTCTCCTTCTCCAGCTGCAAGTTGATCCTCTTCTGATACTGCCTCAGTTTATCTCTTTGCTGTTTCAGTTGCTGCAATAAAGAAAGGGAAACATGATTATTGTATGTACAGTATCTAACCTAATTACACGCATATGAAACAGCAGCTTCGTGTGCTCAACAAATGCATATAATGCTAATTAAACTCTGCTGAATTACATTGTCAAATACCTAAATATTTTAGCCCCATCACCATAAATGACAGATCCGAAAAACTTTTAAAATAAAAGCAAGGCCTGACTTTTGTAAGGCTGTCCGCGTGATATCGGCATATAATTAGCTAAAAATCACTTCAGTGCCAAGGAGTAAGAGTTATAAAAATGTACTGCTTCCTGCTGCTTCGAAGCGTTTATTTAGGAGGAAAATTCATTCGGGATTAAGTCACAAATCTGTTATTTTTCAGATGCATTCATGCCGAATTGAAGATAAGTGCTAAATTGTTGGCTTTGTGTTTACAACAAAGGTGTAAATGATTACTTTTTCAGAAAGTTAATAAATTATCAGATTTCTCAAGGCAGTTTGGTATGACAGACTTGTATTTCAGCGTTAGCTGACTAAGCTAACGTTAGCTAGATGTGACACTTACCAAAATCGCTTTGTCTTGTTCCGTCACTCGCGTCTGTTTCTTTTTCCCAAAAATATTTCCCATTCTGACACAGCATCCCAGCTACACTTTTCAACCAGGAAATAAACGTGAAACTATAATCCAAACTATTACTCTAACTTGTCAGAGACAGGTTAGCGTAGCTCGTCCTCCATTATTTGTGTAGTCATCTGCGGCCACACCCACACCAGGAAGGACGGAAGCTGGGCAGTGACAAAAAATACAGATCTCATTGAAACGCTGACAGTAGGTTATAATTTTTTGTTTAATATTATATAAAATTATTGTCTTTTCATTTAAAACGTGCCGTGGACATGATATTACAATTTGAAAGTGAAAAATAAAAAATTAATATTCAATTGACTTGACTATATAGAATAATGGAGAGTGACTGCCCCCTAGCGGCCACGGGACCTGTAACACAACATTCG
>OMLM01008705.1:38901-50711 GCA_900302695.1 Helostoma temminkii
GTATGGAAAGGATTACAAAGCATAAATATTATATAGTGTATATATTTTTAGTCACTGACTCCCTGTGAAGATAAAAAAAACCATTAGAAAGAGACGTAGTGTGTCCTGACAGACTGCAGGCCCCTCGGTCAGTGCGATTCAGAGGACGTGGAGCACCAGTGGACGAGGGTTACAGTCATGCACACCTCAGACCCACAGAAAGGAGCCAGCCCCAAGCGCCCACACACACACACACACACACACACACACACACACACACACACACACACACACACAAAGTCATTCCCAGTGTATGCAAGCCCCCACGCAGGTCTGTCCCATTCATTTAAGGGCGGTGGGCGTTGGTTTGCGTGGAGCGGGCGAGTGCTGGCGTGAGCCCTCAGGCACTAAAGCCTGGAAGGTCGGGACTAGTGGGTCCTGGTCAGTCAACAGCCGGCTCGTCTCAGGTGGGCTTCAAAGCTGGTGCACGATGCTGTCAGTGTGGTTGACTGAAGCAGAGCCTTCCTGTCGTAGCCGCTGCCACTGGAAGGTTGTACTAAGGGGACCCACCTCATCCTCCTCGTTCTCTTGCTCCTTGGCAAACTCCATAAACACCTGTAGAAGAACGAACATTTCTTTATGAATTTTCTATGAAGTATTTGTCTATTAAATACCCCAAAATACTGTCACAATTCTTCAGACATATCCAGAACACCAACCATCCAAAACCAATGATGTTTAGCATTTTGGTTTACAAATAATCAAATTTTGTAATACTTTTTTTTTTTTTTTTTTTTACAAGCACCCATTACCTGTTCTAAGGTCGACTGTGAGAAGTTGTACTCTTCAAAGTTGAAGGTTTGCTTGGCTGAAAGACAGAGATTAACAAGATAAATTACATTGAATGAGTCGGCAGATAACATCCTAGATGGTGTGTGTGTGTGTGTGTGTGAGTGACTCACCACTTTCCAACTGAGCGAAAGACTTGGCCAGAGATTTGACATCCTCCATGGGGATCTTGTAAACCATCAGTGTAGCAAAGCTGCAAAGAATGCATTAGCATACAGAGTTTCACACTCAAGGAGCAGTGTGTGTATGTTGTCAGATTAAATAATCAACAAGGCTTTACACATTTATATAAAAAAAAAAACAACAACTAACCATTAACACGTTTCCCGTATTACAGCATACAACATATTTTATGAGTTAATGTATTTTGATGTAGAATTTGGACCCTTTCCCAGGGAAAGTAAGAATATTTTGTTTCAAGAGACTAATAAAAATATTTTATTTTTCATTTCCATTATTTTACTTCCTCCTCCTGGAAAATTACACGTTAACACTGTGATTTAGTTTGATAATTGTGTTTTACACTGGCACATTAATCTCTTTATTAGGGGAACAAGCATGCTGATATCTGATTAATGCAGTTAAATACTGAAGAACAGTTGTAGTGCAACCACTACAAACACACGTATACTCATATCATGTCTTTACATGCACTGTAGTAAGCTAGTTACTGTAAGTCCACATACATACATCAGCAGATCAGTAAACAGATTTCCAGATTTTTTTATGTCCATTTACAAATACTCAAATATTCAACAATAGAAACTAACTTAAATATGTTCATTTCAG
Source organism: Helostoma temminkii (assembly GCA_900302695.1). Classification (NCBI taxonomy): domain Eukaryota; kingdom Metazoa; phylum Chordata; class Actinopteri; order Anabantiformes; family Helostomatidae; genus Helostoma; species Helostoma temminkii. Next base: position 40,519 of record OMLM01008705.1, read on the forward strand.
GTATAGTTGGACATAGTCCCACTATGCGACTTTCTACGTCTGCGTTCTGTTATTATGCTCAAAAAGCTAAGTTGAAATCTGGTTACGCATATACATGGCAGAGAAATCCCCAACTGTGATTACAGAAATCAGTCACACACAGAAATGAATGTCATTGTCATTTGCTACTCAGTAAAGTTAACCGCATGTAAATGCAGTGACACCTTTAGGTATGGGTCTTGGTCTCACCTCTCCTGCCGCGCAGCATGAGGGAAGATTCGGAGGATCTCTTTGTGCAGCAGTGCCACCTGCTGAAGCCCCGTCAGCTCCTCTCTGAGTTTCACCTCCAAACTGTAACCTCGGCCATATTTTCCTTTTAAATGTTGGATGGAACCGATACATCTGTTGGAGAAGGGCAAACAGAACATTAGCTGGTCACATACAGTGATATGGAGTATGAGAAATAAATTAACAAAAAATACACCCCACAGCTGTCTCCTGGTATAAACACAAACCTCAACTGGCCAGAAACCATAATAGCTACACGATCACACACGGCCTCGGCCTCCTCCATGTAGTGTGTGGTGAGGATGGCGCCCCGCTGGTGGTTCTTGAAAGCAGCACGTATGGCTCTCCTACAAGTTGTGACAAATAGACAAAATAAGGGAGGTCTTGAAATAGCATTGATGTGTTTGGAACACAAAATACCATCAAGCAGTGACACCATTTTAAAGAAGTTGTGATCAACTTAAAGAATGGATCTGTCACTGCTGAAACCTTTGGTCATGACCGTACAACTTCTTTTGAGGATAGGTTACACATGTTAAAAAACGTAAGATTCACATGTTGTTGCACATAAAGACTTACCACATGCGCTGTTTTGACTTGGGGTCCATCCCTGATGACGGCTCATCCAATAAGACAATCTGAGGATTTCCAATCATACTCAAGGCAAAGCACAGCTGGACACAAACAAGACAACATCTTATTGTGAACACAATAACACACAAATGTGCTGTAATCACAAAAGCAAAAGTTGCAAGGAGACAAATTTAATTTTTCAGCAGCCTAGCAGTCCCTGTAGGGGTCACAGGTGTGCTGGAGCCTATCCCAGCTGTCATACGGGTGAGAGGCGGGGTACAGCCTGGGCAGGTCACTAGTCAATCGCAGGGCCACATATAGACAAAGAATCAAACCCAGGACGTTCTTGCTGTGAGGCGACAGTGCTAACCACTGCACCACCGTGCCACCCTCTTTCATATCATTATATTAAAAATTAAATAAAAGTTCTTTACACACAAGATTCTCAGGCCAATTCAAATCAATGATACTTTTTTTTCCTTTTTCCACACAAAGGTGATTTTTTGCAACTTATTGCCAGCATTAGGAACGCCTCTGATCAATCACACTGCAGCTTGCAGCTGTTGATGTGTTTAGATCATATTTTTCCTGACACACATGATCTGGTGCTGTTCCTATTGGACTGGAATTGGCCAACAACATTTTGAACTGTCCCATGGACATTTTGAACTAGGTCTGAAAGCAACTGTGGTACAGCTTCAGCCTCTGAACCAAGCAAAGCAGTGAAATTCAACATGTTTTCCACTTCTTGTCAGTATGGGATGCACCCAAACATTTCTGTTTTTAAATTATTTTATTCAGTTGAATGAGCACCAGGTCATCATCCATGTGAGTACAGAATATACAGACTATAAAAATTATATATTTCATTTAATTTTAATGATATTTGTGGTGGATTTAATCATTTCAAAATGTTTTCTTTTTTGGATTGTTCCTGATGTGTAATGATCTTCAGCGTGAAGTGCAAAAGTCAAAAAATGTAAAGTCTCAATCAACATTCCTCAGTCATTTCATTCATCCAGTTCTAAGATCAAATTAACTGGACTTGTATATTTGCGTTTTATTGTCCAGAAGAATAAATTCCTATCAGGCAGTGGAATGGTATTTTGGAAAAATAAAAAAGAACTCCTCAATTTTAAGCTCAGCTGAGTCTTTAAAATGTTTTAATATACGGATAATGTTTAAATAATGTTTCCTCACCTTCCTCTTGAGTCCCGCTGAAAGACTCTTGGCTTGTTTGTTGAGGTGATCTTTTAGCTCCAGAGCATTCACCACACTGACAAAAACAAACAGCAGCAGTCAGCTGCATTAATATTGATCCTTTTGCTTGATTAATTATAAAAAGATACAAAGTTATGCACTATAGTATAAACACATTACAATAACAAACTGATAAAAGTAAAATATGTACACAGGATATTCACATTACATGATGTTATTAATGTAAAATGAAAATGATTTAATTGTTTCATTAGTAAATAAAGGCCACAGACTGTAACCTCAAAGTTACACATACTTTTAATGTGCAATACTTGAGTCTTCATGTAAATTAAATCTCATAAGAAATAAGTAAAATAAGTATTGATGGTAAAAGTGTCAGAGAATGAGCTGGTGACTCACCGTTTGATGATGCCCGGTACGTCCTGTCCTTTCAGACCCTTGATGGCAGCGTAGATCTCCAGATGTTCCTGCAGAGTAATCCTGGGCCACAGTGGGCTGACCTGGGGACAGTAGCCCACATGTTCCAGAGGACTGTCCACTGGGCGAAACTCTGTACTATAATCCCCCATCAACACCTGGATAAAGGTCAAGACACGATCAAGATTTATTTTTTATTTATTTATTTATTTATTTTACAGTTGTATTTTCTCACAATCATTTAGAAAGTTACACTATGTTCACAAAATAGAGGCCGTACCTGCCCAGCAGTGGGGTCAGAGTCACCTGACAACATGTGCATGATGGTACTCTTTCCTGCTCCATTGGGGCCTAACAGTCCAAGAACCTCACCTGCGTTTTTCATTAAACAAAGTTTATGTGGTTATATTGGATGTTGAATTTCTCCAACATATGCTCTAAATATATTAGACAACTATGGGCTATAGTCTACTCAATACAACAACAGCACCTACCTTTGCGAACGCAGAAAGAGACATTGTTTACAGCCAATTTCCTTGTCTTGCTGAGAGAAAAACCTTCTCTTCTTCCTTTATACTGCTTCCTCAGGTTATTCACAACCACTACTGGTTTCTGAAAGGACAAGACATGGCGAAGGTGGACAAAAATAACCACACGTTCAGACAGTACTACTGTATGTGATGCATTTTGGGCAAAAAACTGCTGCACATCGATGTTCTCCAGCTCACCACCTCACCTGCATTACATCTAGATCATCCAGTGAGGCTAAATTCAGCACCTCCTTATTTTCCTGTAAAAATTTCAGCTAACCATCACCCACCTCCTCACAGGAGTGGCAGGTGAGGGCTTCCTTCACTCTGGCCTTCTCCATCTGTACATCTTCATCCTCATTCACTACTTCCTCTGGGTTCCTCTCTTGTTTTGGCTTTGACTTGGATGAGATCCTGAGATGGTGTGAACAAAGACATTGAGGTCAACTGCTCATTGAAATTCGAAGCAACAGAGAACAATATTTTAGATATAATGTGAGTCTGTGACCTGAAATTTAATCATCACCTGCAGAACTGATCGTTTTTCATTGTTGTCCCTCCGCAACGGATTTCCAGCCAGCGAAGCAGGAAAAGCAGCAGGATACACTGGAGATAGGGCTGAGCACACAGAAAGGCACATACAGTATTACAGCTAACAGAGCTCATTTTCTGTCAATCAATGTTTGGCCAAATTATCTAAAATAAGACACATACAGCTACAACTGCAATGAGCAGGTTCTTCCACAAGAAGTTTTCCTCATAGAGTGAGGGAAGGAAGGTCGCCTGTAAATGGAGAAAAATCATCAGACTACTGCTCAGGAAAGCAGCTACTATTTAAAACTGTCCAGAACTGCAGCATTGGTGAAATGCCTCTACATAATCTTGTCAAAAACGAAGCTTAATTCAGGTTTGAGGACAAAGAGAACAAGCTGGTTGCAGTGGTTGACCTACCTTGGTGATGCAGTTGAGGCAGCCCATGAGAGGGTACAGAGGGTTAAAGAAACACAAGATGTTGTGCAGGTTTCTGGTCAGCGCAGGGCTGTCATTCACAAATGACAACTGAACCAGTGAAGCTGACACCACACACACCTGGAGCACAAGTCGCTCAGTTAGTAAGCATAACAACTATGCTAATGACTGTTGTGAGGCTAGGTTTTACTGACCAAAGCCAACGAGACCAAGACAACATTCGAATGAAGTCTGAGCTGGCCACATCTCTTTTATACTGGGCTGAAATTAGCCTGAATCTTTTTATTACATTTTTATTAGCCCAGGCCCCTTCCATCTTATTCAGGCCTATGTAGCTGAGCTTCAGGTGGAGCATGCCATACTGTTGTATACAGCCAACTTCAGTTTTATATATTACCAGTCTAGAGAAATATATGCACCTTTTCTTAATATTTTTCCCACATTACTATCAAACACAAACAATTAGACAATAAAATTGTTTTGGGGTCTAAGGAAGAATATAAAACTGAAGCTCCTTCAGGAGAATCACATGGACAACATGACAGTCCAACCAGCACTGCCAAAACAATATCATATCATATATTATATCATAAAACAGTTTTTACTCTACTATAATTTCAGGAATGCATCTTATGGTGCCTTTTACGATTCACATTTTGGAAGGTAGTGTTTACACAAGACAAACTTTCTCACCATCATGGAGATGACAGAGAAGAAATCTCTGTTGCTTTGGACTCGGGTGAAGCCGAAAGAAAAGACGTAAGTGAAGAGAATCATGGCTGGAGCGAAACCAACAGTACACAGAACCTAAGGAGGAGAGAAGGGAAGGATTACTTAAGTAATATTACTAGAATTATGAATCTGGTTATGGATTACATAATTTAAAGCTCAACCAAGTATACTGATCCAAATGTGTTAATTAGAATATGGATAAAGACATGTACAAAAAGGTGGAATGAAAGGACTTCTTAAAAAAATTAAAGGACTAATTCAAGTGGTATGGGGGAGAAGAGTATCAAATATAAAAAACAAACAAACAAACAAAAAAAAGTGTGTCTGTCACTTAGACTCTACAGCGATGCAACCATCTCAGCTGAAAACTGGCACGCAGAAAATTTGTGTATGTCCCTGTTTACCACCATAATGGCAGCATCGTGGGAGACGGAGTTGATCGCTCCCACTCTACCCTATGGTCCTATTTCCACAGCATGGGCTGTGGTCGGTCCCAGAAGCAGCTCAGTGCACCGCCTTACTAAAAAAATATAAACTGAGCCAACTTTGGCTTTAAGCCACATCAAGTAGCACAGAACAGATGAGACAAACTGGAAGTAAAGACACGCGACGGATAGAGAATCCGGTTAATTCTCAGAATAAAACATTAAGCTATTCATAACAGTTCCTGTTGTCTCCTTAGTTGGTTGACTGAATGCACCCAGTGCCGGTTTCTTCCCCTAACATATCTCCTCTGCTGTGCTGCAATCAGCAGTAAGCAGCTTTTCTACTAGTAGACAGTGTATGTCAAGTGTATAAATGAATATGTCCTTATGTCCTTATCCGTGATAAAAAGGACAAATATCCAAGAGTAATACCGAAATCTGACAAATCTGACAAAAAGACCAGGTTTTAATTTGGCTGGTTTAAATATAAAACGTAGTGGTACAGACCACAGCAGTGAGGTTGCTGGAGGTGAGAAGGTTTCCAGTGTGGAAGGAGAAGAGGACAATAGTCATGGAGGACAGGATGAGATAGTAGAAGGGGATGTCTACTGCCGCCTGGCCACACCAGTAGGCTGATGGTACCAGGCCAGAGATACGCAGAGTTGAGCGACACTTGATCTGCAGATGTAAAAACAAACAAAACATTGTCATCCATCAATAATGCCACTCAGAAAAATGAATATATATAATAATCACTATCAATAGGACAGGAGCAGTAGCTTCAGGTGTTGTGGGGTGTCTGTGTGTGCGTGAAATTTTAGTGACATCTAATTGCGATCCCAGCTACTGGGGTTGTTTCTCTTAAACCATTTTTTGTCAGATGTTTTCCTTTGTTAAATGCTGGAGTTAACCATTTTATGTGACATATAAAGTTTGATATTTCTGAGTTTGCCTGAAGAGACAGTCCCTCTATTCTTCTCAAGCTTCCTACAGCTCTCTACTTTTCAAACATGTCCACAAAATTCAAACTTTATTAATCCCACAGGGAAAATTGCTTTGACTTGTAACAGCTGCTCTCTTTTTAAAAGGAATGGGAAGAATCACAACCAGAAAATAACAACACTAGAACCACACATAATCCCCACCATGCTCCCATGCTTGCTCATGTGTGTATGTATGGTGCCATCATCCACTTCAAGTTGGGACTGGTAGGCAAACTGAAAAGGGGGTCTAGTGAGGGTTTGACCAGGAGGTCAGAGGGACTCCATAAGCAGTCTCTCAAAGGCCTTCATGATGTGTGACATCAAGATCCCTGCTCTTTAGTCATTAGAGTAACTGAGACATCTTCTTCTGCACAGGCACCAAGCAAGACTTCTTCAACACCACAGTTGTTCCCTCCAGCTTCAGACCTGGGTTGAAGATGTGTTGGAGTATACCACAGCTGGGAGGCACTGGCATTGGGCACCCCTCGGCTGACTCCATCTGGCTTTGCAGCCTTTGTGGAGTGAACCCATTCTTGATCAGGTAAGGAGTCCCTGGCTCGTAAATCTTCTCACCTTCTCCCTACACACCACTCGTCCCTGGTCTTCAATTCCTTTCTTCTCTTTTTACCACTCCAGTGGTGACTTGAGAGTGTGCAACCTAATTCCTTAGACTAGTTGGTGGCTGTGTAATTCATGCCACCACTGTGCGACCACTGCTTGGGGTCTTTTGCTGTGTCATGTAGAGACTGCCAGATGCAGCCCGTTAGCAGAAAGGAATTAAATGCACTGTCAAACTGATTCAAATGATACATAATTACTGGGTTTAAATGATTACCTCTCGATCTCGAGTGTGGTCCATAGCGAAATACGCAGGCATTCCAGCTGCTAGCATTCCCAGTATGATGGCTTCTATGTACACCAGAGCATAGGATGTAGAATCTGGGATTTGCTGAAGATGTCACAAGGCGAAGGTTTAATATCTTTAAATGGCACAGGAAAACAGAACAGATGTGATTTGTCACATCTGACTCAGAACTGTGTTGTATACTCACATAGTCAAAGGGCTTAGTCCAGGTTCGAATCTGTCCAGAACCGTTTAGACCTCTTAGGAGAGCATTACTTAATATATTGACTGCCATCGGAAGGGAGTGCACCGTGGTGCTATTGAACGCAACACTATATCTGAAACCCTGTTAACACACAGAAAACAAAACGATAATGAGCGTCTCATGTTGGCAGGTGAACTCCTACTTCTTCTAACTACAAGTACAAAGCTCTTAGAGGACTCAGCAACCCTATCAGGAAGCCAGCCAGGGGGAGGTACAGCTAAGTCTAATAAAATTACAGGTTACCAAAACATATAAGAAATCTGTTCAATATTACAGTGACCTTGCTGGTTCCTGTCACGTTGAAGGCGGCGCTGTGTGGAGCGGCTGCCATGTAGTCACTGTGTTTCATCATTTCCACTTTGATGTCCTGAGACTCCAGGTTGTGGACAAAATCAGAAATATCAGAACCTGTTGGCAAAATAAACATGCGCATCTAAGTCATGTGGAAGAACTGTAACTGTAAGACGTTTAAAATGGCAAGAGAAAGGGGATTCAGGGAAATCACAATCACAATATTTACAGCATTTAAATATGAGCATCTTTTTTTCCCCAGGACCATTTCTCTTAAAAAATCTCCAGCAAGCTCACCTGAGGAGTTCTGAACCAGGAGGCTGGTGGCGTATCTCTGGGGTGCCTGGTTCCTTTTGAGTAGGTAAATGGGCAGAAACTGACGGTCTGGAGAGTGAATCTGGATGTTTCCTGTGGCCAGAGACAGGACGACCACCGCAGCAACAAACACCAGGAACAAGGCCAGACTGCAGGGCATTTACAATACCACACATTTGAAAAGATTTTATAAGTGCAATTTTCTGTAAGCTGCAATGTTTGGCAGTGAAGTGTCTCAGTCCTGAATGACATCATTTTTGCTGCTGGACACTCACGTGTAAATGAAGGCCTTCCTCTCCCTGAACATGTTGAGCATGTGCAGCCAGGCCACAGCGCTGAACTGCTGACGCCACAAACCGTGACCTGACACGACGTCCGAATTGCTGTCCGAGAACGTCAGCAGCCTCTGGTCTGTGTCGTCCACAGAAGTGTTGTCACATTCATCGTCCGCCTGCTCTCGATTAAACACGCTGTAGTCTGGAGACATGAAACACACAGATGGAGAAATACTTGTTTGGACAAATCCAATAACTTTGCTGAATCAAGGATTAGTTAGAAATTTCTTTTGTTCTGGTAACACACTCACCAGCTTGGTCGACTTCAGCCTCAGCCTCCAAACGAAGAAAAACATCCTCCAGAGTTGTCATGGAAACTCCGTAGTTGATTATTCCCAGATTGGGCTGAGAGTCCAGCTCCGAGAACAAGCCTATGAAAAGACATTAATCTCTATTTGATGTTGTTAGCTAAAGCTCGGTTGCAAATGGGCTGCAGGATTTCTTGCAGCATTTGTCAGGGTTAGATATGCTGCTAAATGCAAAACGGACAGAAACTGCAGGATGTACAGGAAATCAGCTTTCAGATACTGGAACAATTTTAAACTAACTGATCTTGTGATCAAAACTTCTGGATTTGGGCCAATAACTAACAATAAGGCTAAAAGAGTCATGCTGTTATTTTTTTTTTTATAGTGTGATCTTACCTGGAAATGTGTCCATGCTCTCAAAAGGCAGCGTGAACGTCAACTCCGCCTCATGTTGTTGAGACAACTTTGCTTTGGGAACGTGCTGCTTGACCAATGATGTGATCTTTTCAGCATCACATCTCTCATTAACAGACATTCTGTGAGGGAGGAAAGAACAATCTAAATATATTTCAGTAAAGAGCTGTGGTTATGACAGATTGCAAAAGAAATTACAAATGATAAATCAATAACAAAAACTCCAAAGATGGGCCACTGCTCTGTAACAATCTCTTAACAACAAACTCGATCTTCAAGTAAACATAAAGACATTTAGTTTGTAAAGTTTGCAATCTTCAGTCCACCATTTCCACAATCACTCTGTATGTTTAATGGGTATGGTCGATAGAGACTGAAAGATCTTGACCCTGGAGAATGTGGTGAATATCAGATCACATTTCATTACCAATTTATGCAGAAAACTGGAATATGTCAAGCAGGGCCATTTCTTTTTCTTGCCACTGTACAAATGAAAAGTAAAAATCTCCTTGCCTGAGATGATATCCAACACCGCACTTGAGCTTGAGATACATTGAAGAGCCAACGCATTTCAGCTGTCCTTGAGAGATCACAGCTTTGCGATCTGGAGGAAAAAACACATAATTACAACATACTTAAATACAAATCATAATTTCTCTGAAAATTGTGTAATTTTACCTGGACAGAGAACCATATTCTGTACCTTCTTTATCATTAGAGGGCCCTTCAACTTCTCAAATTTTTTTAAAGATAAAGATTTTAACAGACTCTGTGTTTTCATGGAAATACATGAAATAAAAAAGTACAACTACTGAGAAGTATTTTTAAAAAGAAATGAGAATACTGGCTCACTGAATCTATGATAACCAACACTGCACCACAGAAAAAATTCAGTTTATTCATTAGCAGCAAGTTGCTTTCACGCAAAAATGCGAGTCAACCTACACAAACATTACCCAGACTTTATTCTGCCAGTCTCCTAGTACAAAGTCTGTGTAATGGTAGTCTGGGTGTGAACACAGCAGGTTTTGCAGGTAATTCTCCAGGTAATCTCAGCGAGAGAGTGGATGTGATGAGGTGTCAATTAGCATTACAGGGCATTATCGCCACCTAGTGTGAGGAAGGTGAATAGACGCTTCATAAAAATACCCTTCAAAATAAAGGACGGAATTTAAAAAAAAAAAAAAAAAAGGATTTTACTAGACTGATATGTGTGTGATATTAGTTGCACCAGTACCAGTATCAGCACCTCAAAAAAAAATAAAAAAAATACATATTTGCAAAAAATAAGTATTTCTGAACGATACAACATTTTTAAAAGTCTCCAATAATTGTCTAGGGTTAAAATGTTGAATTTTGAAGTA
>OMLM01008706.1:3676-13913 GCA_900302695.1 Helostoma temminkii
ATTTTTTTTATGAATTAATGATAGTAATTGGATATTGGAAATGTAGATACAAATATATAAGAAGAGAACTAGTTACAGTCATCAAATTGCACCAAAAGGAAAAAGTATTTGCAGTTCTTATTGAAACAATGCAAATTGCCAGAAAGCATGGTTATGTCTCTGCTAATACACCATCCACCAATACACCAGAGATTATATATTTACCCATGTAATACAAGAACTCACATATTCACTAACATAGATGAGAAATGTGTAAAATTACCTAGAGACAGTTTTTTTTTTTTTTTTTTTTGTAAAAGCACAGAGAAACTGATCGACTCAACAAGCAGGACATGTTATTGTAAGTGGGGTTGGCGATATTGGTAAAAAAAATTGAAAGCATCAAAAAAGCACTGTCACATTATTTAGTGTTATTACAAGTGTTGAACTAAATTAAGTTCTTTAAAGCTTATGATTATTTACTGTGTAATAACGGTCGCTTCTGTTTTATGTGTTAATTGTGTGTATCTGCTTTGTTTAACTGGCTTCTCGATGTTTTTTTGTTTGTTTGTCAAGATGTTACAATAAAGTTTAAAGGGAAAAAAAGGCGGAATGCGGCTGCGCAGACTCGTCGTTTACGGTAAAGCATAAATTTGTCAAGTCATTGTGACTTGTGTTAGAGCTCTGCCGCTACAGTCACAGAAATAATAATGAAGCTACAAACAGTAACACTAACATTATGACTAGATTAGGTTATTAAAAACACAATTTATCTTCACAATGGTTCGTGTATAACTACAGCTCTGTAGGTTATTTCTGTCAGCCTTTATATGTGACAGTTTATCCAAGTGACACCAATAACACGAAGAAACTCGTGATATTTATACGGGACAATAAAATGCGTTAAAAGAATAATAAAAAAAAAACTAAAACACAAGGGCTTTTTCTATTTTATGGTGATAAATGTACCTCCCGTCACTGGTAGCCTTCAAAATAAAGGTATATGGGATAGAGCAAGGTTAAATATAGTGATGAAGAAATACAATTTCAGTAGAAAAACTCACTCTGCAAACATCACTGACGCCTTCAACCTCAAACAAAGTCAAGTTTAAACACAGTATCTCTCTAATATTGTCAACCAAAGTCTTTTTTGTTTTTGCAAAATGGCACATTCCTTTATTTTAAAACCTACCATGAGAAAAACAAACTCATCTCTCCATAACTTGATTTATGCCCTAAAAAGGGGAAAAGTATGAGTAAAAGTAGGTCACATTTGTCAATAAAATGTTCCTGTGGCTATATATGATTTAGTTAATAGTAATATTAGAAGCAGAAATTTACTGTTGTGCCTGGTCATGTTTGTTGTTTGCTTTGGTTTGATGACCATGTTTGTCGTTAAACAGTTTGTTAAAATCTGGAAAGTGACATAGGAGCCAAACCAGGTACACCCTGGTTACTGACAGCTATTAACACATAGTCACCATTAACCTCCTCCTGGACCAAAGTAACTAACCAAACCAAACCAACAAAAACCACAGTACATATCTGTACTGTGGGAGGAAGTCAGAGTACCTGAGCAAAACCCACACAGAGACTGAACCCTCAAATAAATAAATGACGCATAAACCCCCCAAAAAAGCATTTTAGCATGGACAGCAGCAGAACTCTATGTACTCGTGTGCAGTGAAACGCATACATGGATAGTGGGTTTTATTTTGAAAAGAACTTCCGGAATCATTTGGAAGGATCTGCGATAAAAACGCGGTGTGTTTTCTGTCAGGGGTTATTTACTAACTCAGCGGTTCCCTGTCCAGTCCTAGGAACACTCAGCAGTCACCATGGTTCGTGAAGTAGTGGATCTGGTAAGTTTCAGTTTGCTTATTTTTTCGGATTTAATGTCTCAGCCGCAGTTAAAACCGGTTTCCCAGCTGATTATTAGATGTCTGAGCAGGTCCACCCTCACTCATCCTCCATTACACAGTTCAGTTTCTGCTCAGTTGATTAACCCAAAGTTTTTTTTTCTTCACTTTAGTTTAAAACTAAAGCTACTGGCTTTTGTTTCGCATTGTCTAGCAAAGACTAGCAAAGGCTTCACAAATCTTACTTAGCGCAATGTACAAGTATCAAGGAGGACTTTAAAGATACAATTCCTCTAATCTGTATACATGTTCATCAATCCAAACGTGTTTAAGTGGCACCAAACGCATTTTTTTCACCACAATCCGGGTGTAACCTCTGACTCGTGGTTGCATAATGTGCCTGAGCCAGGAGCTAACTTAACTTAGCCTCAGCGTGTGGTTGGCAGCCCACAGCATGTGTGGCTGTGGACTTCGTCATCCTGTATTCAGGCGGACTTAATGTCCGCCAACACTTGGTTGAAATGGGGGGGAAAGCTTCAGCCATGTACTGATGGAAACTCTGCTGTGTAATGTGAACAATGCTGCGTTGTTTGTAATCGTAGCGGAACAGATGCTAATGAGCTGGTGGCTAGCAACTGAAACCAGTGGTAACGTTAGCTAACATCAGTGATGACATCGGGCCCTACATGGTCATGGCGGGTGTGGATCAATTATTAATACAGACACACCTTCAGTGCGGGAAACACGCTGGCACACACTGCCCAGCATGGGTAGCTGTAAACCACACCGAGAAGCCACTAATGTTTAACTAGCCGTGGAAAGGTTTTCCTAGCTGCTGCTCACATGCGGGACATCCACTGTAAACAGTGGTCAACACTTCCTCAAGTCTATCTTTAAGGCCCCAAATAACAAAAACTAAATGAACAGCATTTGTGCAATAAACGTACTTGGCTGTGTTGGACCTTGTGAATGATGTGTGGTTGTAAATGAGAGAAAATGAAGGAAATGTTGGGTGTTAAGTAAAAGTAAACTGCACTTGATCCTGACACGGCTCTAATGTTCTGCAAACATTATGGGTTTTCTATATTTTCTTGCAGAATGACTTCAAGAACATCCTGAAGGAAGCCGGGGACAAGCTGGTGGTGGTGGACTTCACAGCCACGTGGTGTGGTCCCTGCAAGCAGATTGGCCCAGTATTTGAAGTTAGTGGATGATTGAAGCACTTAAGGAACATGAATGCATTAACATGTTTTCTTCTTACACACATTTGGCAGCGGTTGCTGTGTGCATCCTGTGTCATGTCTTAGGGCTCACCAGTCCACTCTCTTGCAGGAGTTGTCTAAAAAAGATGAGAACAAGAACGTAATTTTCCTGAAGGTGGATGTGGATGAAGCAGAAGTAAGTGTTTTACCTTTAAAAATAAATTCTGTGAGGATCATTATTGCTATTACAGAGATCCCAATGCCACGCAGCGGTTGTGTTTCATAGGATGCCATCTGAAATTAGTCATTTCCGCTTTAAATAAAACAAACCAGACTTGCATGCATGGTGGTTTATTGTAACCTCATGTGGTGACTCTGACACAGAACTGATTAAATATTATATAAAATATATTTTTCTGACTGAGTGGCTGCAGCTTTTTATCATCTGACTCGTGACCTCTTTGCTTTTTTCAGGATGTGAGTTCATCCTGCGGGATTTCTTGCATGCCCACATTCCAATTCTACAAAAATGGAGAAAAGGTGGGTTTAAATGCACAGCAAAAAGACTATCTCCTTTATAAAGTCACTTCCAGATGGGGAGTAAAAGTGGTATCAGGTTTCTTGAAAGTTGATGAATTATTTTTTTTTCTGATGTAAATTGAAAAGTCATCCAGAGGCACTACCTCCTATAATACCCTAATCTAAATGAGATCAGTTAAAGAATTAAAACTTTGACTGGTTTTCCTTAGAAATGTAATGTTTTGTTTTGATAAATTTGCTCTTTCACACAGTACAGCTTTGCTCTGATGACACATCATTGTACTGTCAGTAATTTCTTAAGACGTTAAAAATAAAGTGGTCCTCCGAATATTACTACACTGCTAAATCCTTTTCTTTGCACAGCACTACTTTGCAGCTTAAAAGCAATTCCTCTTCTCTTTAGTGACATTTTTATGAATGAAAGTTGCCCACACATGGTGAACATTCTGACTTATGTGACACTTTAAGGAGTATTGATCCTAGCAGCTCACATCTAGAGACGATTTTGTAAATGGCTTGTTTCAGCCGAAGTTTCACTAGTAGAGACCATTGACCATGACATTGCATTAAATAGAAATGTTTTGTGCATTTGTAATTAATTCCCCATGCTTGTTTGTTTTTTGTTTTTGTTCTCCAGGTGAGCGAGTTCTCTGGTGCTAATGTACAACAACTGACTGAGAAGGTGGTAGAACTGAGATCTTAAGTCCCACTGACCAATTCCTGCATACCCTTGTTGTATAAAAACTACAGTAGCTACCATTACTCTGTGGACATGCCTAAAATTCCAGTATCATTGTGTTCAGAAACCATCAGGTCTTCAGTTACACACAGGCAATAATATATTCCACTCATGTATTTGGTGACACATTCCTGTCAGCTCAACTTTTAATAAAACCTGATGTGACAAACACTTTTAATCTGTTTTTACATAAAGGATTGGCTTTGCTCCTGAGCTATTATTTGTATGTGTTTAAAAAAAAAATGGAATTAAATAAATGAATTGCAGAGTACTTGTACTTGTTCATGATTTCTCATGCATATCGAGTAAGAGTAAAGAATCTGGCAAGAATCAAATCTGGCAAAGTGTCCACATGAAAACTTCACTGTTTGTCAGAGACGTGCACATCTGCATTTTCTGTTTAAAACGACAAATGTCAGTAGCAGGTTGTGTAACGCAGTGGTTCTCAACCTTGGTCCTCGATGCACTGTCCTGCTTATTCTCCAACTATACCTGTCCTACTCACTGCCTTAAGATCCCATTGTCAATTATCAGTTATTTAAGCATGTAAAATTCACAACTTATTTAAAAAATAAGGTGTGAGACTACTCTTTGCCTACACGCTATATTTATTTAAAGTTTTCTGTTAAAATAAATAAGCATCAAATTTGGACTGTGACATGGTGTCCTTAATCTTATTTTTATTATAAAAAAATTTTATTTTTTATTTTTAAAGAATTTTGGTAAAAATCTCAAAGCTATGCTGCTGTTCACAAGTGGCTCATGAAATAAAAGTTAATATAAAATAAATACATAGGGGGGAAAAAAAACGTGCATCACAATTCTCCAGAGTCGTTGCTGTCAGGGGATGATGATGAGGACGTGAAGTGAAGACCTCCTCTCTACATGTGCTCCTATCGCACGTCACTGAACTATTAATTTACACAGCAGGTGTGTACATTTACTCACATATGTACCACATGAACTCACTGGATTACACCTGCTGAGACCCCGTGGGACACTGACTGCCTCCAATGGAAACACAATTAGCTTCATAAAGATCACATTGCAAATGTTCATGTAAAGCTTACATGCATTGATGATCTAGTCTGAAACCCAGAGCCTGAAGTGATGTCTTCAAACTTCTCCTTTAGATCGACAAACATTTAAAAACTCTAATTCACCATTACGTAAACAAAGAAAGGCAGAACATCCACCTAATGCTAAGCATTTAACTCCACAAATGGCAGTCAGTCATTTATTCTGTTACATATTTGACTGTTTAAACAACAGAGTCTTGTGCTGCACCTGGTTGGTTCAGTGTTTATCCCTCCAGAACTCCCAGGAAGCCACGCTAGCAACATTAGCATTGCAGCTAAATAATCTGAAGAATAATCTATTCTTCAGGTATAACTGATAATATTTTTCGTAGAAACATCTGCAGCTGATATTTTGCTAATTAAATAGTGTCTTGCTTCTTCTAGTTTTAATATACTGCCTATTTCTTATTTTACACTATAAACAAGCAGGCAGTTGTGACAGATTTGACCATTATGTGCTTTACCTCACAGCAGAGCACCACACACACACACAACAATGCTACAAGTCCTGCTAGCGGTGATGTGAGAAAAAGTGTTAGCAATCTACATTTCACTATTTAGTTTAGTTCACTATTTTAGTATTTAGAAAACACAAATGACAGCTGGGGATGATGGGAATGACAGTTCTGTATTAAAGTATTTAGTCAAAAACCAAAGTGCTGGACAAGCTGAAACTTTGACTTGCTGATGTCCAGTCAGTAGGATCCATCTTTGTGGACGTTGAATGTTTATGAAATTTGTGATAAAGCCTGTATTTAAAGACCAATCAATCATTTTGGGGACAGTAGCAGTTTCTAATCTTGTGTTTCTTGGACTATTGATCCTTTAACTGATGTGAGGAGAGAACAAGGGAGTTTACACACAGTGTTACTGATTTGCTGATGTAGAGAGAATGAATTAGATAACTATCCGATTTTCCTAATTTCTCAGCTCAATACAGCCTTTGATTCCAGTATCTGTGCCACTGTCTGCTATAATCTGCTCGATAAGCCGGTTGGATTCCTGAGTTTTCAGATGCAGATACAGATTCAGGAGCTGCTGGGACACGCCTGGATCCAGCCTTTGTTTTCATGTGCAAAGACTCAAAGCAGAAATTTAAATTTAATGTTGCATAAAATAAACAGTGGTTTCTCCTTCTCTTTATTGACAATATGTTCAACCACTGATTTGAGAGCAGCAACCTCATGTTCTAGCCACAGATGGGTCAATGTGAGCAGGAAACTATTGTATGAGCATCTGCTAGATTTGTTTCCAGGGCAAATTACAGGTTTGGTCATTACATTGTGTTCAGATTATGACGTTTGTGTGCTTCTAATTCCTACTTTGAATACAAATTATGAATCTGTTCTCCTCTAACTACTCAGCATGCATGCTGCTCTACTGTGACAGCTGTCAGTCGAGAAACGTGTATACATGGTCCCCTTAAGTGGTTTTATCACCATAAGATGAATGAGGCCTGACATAACAATACAAGAATGGAGGCTTTTGTCTTTTGTTGATGATCCAGGCTACAGAAAGAATATATATATACGACTCGTATATCAGGTTCTGTGATGAAGCTGCCCTGTACAACAACAGAAAAGTTAATTTGCCCCATAGAACAAATGATCTGTTGGAGACAGGGAGATAACTAGTGGCAGTCCAGGCTCAAAACAGAGGAAACACAAGAGAAAACAGCACAATAGTGGCTCATGTTTCTCATGGATTGTTGAGACTGTCTAGATGTTAATTCAAATTCTTGTTTGATATATTGTCATTTCCTCACCAAGTGTTTTCCTCCCACGCACCAGCAATACAGGAAGCAACACTCATCAGGAGATCTGCTTTGTACCAACACAAACACCAACATTAAAAGTGGCAGAGCTGAACTCCTGTTAGTGTAAAAAAAACTAACTGCATTAACTCTGCAAATGGCATTTTCTGAAGAATTACTAAAATGTATAATAGATTTTTCTGTCATTCTGTCTCCACGAGCAGATGAACCTGAACACACATTGTAAAGGTTTCCTTTGGACAAAATGATGTCAGTGTAAATGCACACAGAGCCCATAAACACATAAACACATAAACTCCATGCAAATCCAAACACTGAGGCATAGCACCATAAGCACCATCGTGCATATTCAGGACAACAGCGTGTAAGAAAGATCAGAGGATTATATGACAAAGGTTGTCATGGAGGCTGGACACCAACACAGCGTTTGATGCAGCCTCGTTTGTTTTAACAAAAGCTCAGAGAGAGAGAGAGAGAGAGAGTGGGAGAGAGAGTATTCACACCAAAATGTAGATTTAAATGAACTTACGCTGCCACAATACATAGGGAGCAGGCAGACGTATGCAATTTCACAATATTTTTACTTGATTATTATTAAGAAAAGCTTCTATTTGGAGGCCATTAGACAGATTGTCGATTTCCCCAAAACTAAACATATTCAGATTATCTGGGGATGCTAATATCTGGTTTAATCAGCTCTTGGTCTGTGTCCTCTCTCACTGCGGGTTCACACTCTGCCAATCAGCCTCACCACTAACACCTGTGTATCAGTGTGTTAGGTGAGTAAGGGCAGTGTTACCTGCTCAGTCTTCTGCTACATCCGTCAGAGTTTTCTTATATCAGTTCATATTCACCTGCTATCAGCCAGACAATTAATTAATATCTCCCCTGTGGTGACCTTGCCCAACCAGGAAGTGCTCCCAGTTCGGACTTCAGTTCCAGTTCTTGCTTCCTGCCTCCCTTGCCCGACCAGCAGGCAGTACTGTAGCTGTGCTGATATTAAGTAAAAACATCCTTGAGTGTGAAATTGCCTAAGTAGCAAATGTTTTTATTTTATTTCAATGTTAATTTTTGACAACCACATTTTTTGGGGCAGAGGTATCACTGACATTTTCTCACCTGCTACTTTCCCTGCTTAATTGTCTTTATTATAAAATGAATTTGTGTTTTCAGGAGTGTATTGGCATATTATACTGCACATTAAATACATCATTATTTATTGAATAATAAATGATTCAGTGGTGTGTTTTGTTTGGACAGGGTCGCCCTGTGTGACAAGGAGAACGAAGGACAAACTAAAAGAACAGCAGACGACCTAAGCAGAGCAGAGCGCCGCCTGTATTGATTTGTAGCAATAGCAGGAAACACAATACGGCTGAAAAAGGAGGAATGCATTTGTTTGAGACAGTGAACCATCTAAACATAATTTATGTCTCCAAACATCGTCAGCAGATTGTGCTTCTATTGTCTTCAGTGTTTTAAAAGGCACTCGCTGCAGCAAGTATCCACACTGAAGAGGATATCATATCAGTGGCTCTCAGTGAATTAGACAGAGTGAGTCAGTCCTTCTCTTTGCTGAGTAACAATAAACCATTGATTGCTGACCAGAGACCATGTGACTTTCTGCATAGTTCAGTGTGAGCTGCTACAGTGCAGGAGAAGAAGCCTTTGTTATATTATACAGTAAGAAAGACACAACCATTTTTTTCACATTTATTTTTATTTTTAGTTGTGGCTACAACTGTAGTTTTATTGATGTGTTTCTACATTTCCTTTTAAATACTTAATCAGTTTTCTAAGATAGCTCTTCTTTAATACAAGGATAGTTTGATATTCCTATGTCTTTTCTCTTAACTCTTCTTAGTGTAAATGATGATGTGCAGGAAATAAACCAGGTTTCATGAAGTGAGATTATGACAACAGCATGAAATCTATAAAAAAAGATAACTCTCTGGACACAGTGATAAGAAAGGCAATGAAATGGATACTAGAAAGTAAAACACACCACCAGTGATAATAATATAATAATAAAGTCATCGAAAACCCCAAAATACAAACCAGTATACACAGTGAAGTGACCTAAGAAATCTACTGTGTGAAAGTGAATATCTGTGTAAAGAGAAGGAAAACTATGATGTGGCATTAATCATAAAAATGAAAGCGATTCACATTTATTCTTGTCATTGAACAAACAAGAAGCTGCCTGCAGAGCAGTGATTGGTTCAACCAGCAGGCTGCGCGTTAACTCAGCTATACATATAATACACGGAAGCGGATTGGGGCCACTCATTATTATAATTATTATTATATTATAACGAAGGTGAGGGAGTAACATTAGTGATGAAATGATGAACAATCACTTAATGTGGACTGTAGTTGTTCATCCAAACAATAAAAAACACGCAGAAGCACTTATAAACACACAGAAGACTAAAGTTGGAGCAGATGATTGAATAAAGGCAACAAATAACCGCGTCAAACCTTTTCGATGTAATGTACAGGAGTGGACGCAGTTTTATTAGGTTACTGCGCAGCTGCAGCTTAAACTAATGATTATTAAGCGAAACGGTCATTAAACGAAGATTACAGTCTATTTTTTATGTAGCCTTAAAAGTAACTAGTAATTACAGTCAAATAAATGTAGTGAAAAAAGCGGCACTGAAATAAGAGGACGGGAGTAGGCCTACTATTTATTAACTTTCCACAAAATCAAGTTAATCTATAAATCTGCACACAATAATAATAAAAAACACTGACTTTCTGTTTTGTCAGAGCAGTGCTGTGTAACTGGAGCTGCTCAGCTGTAAAAGGGAGGGAAAAACTTCTTGGCAAAACTCATTTTCTCGGGGAAGACTGTCGCCCTGCTGCTTCTCATCATGGTCCGGGAAATCGCAAACTTGGTGAGTTTTTCTTAGACTGATAGTTTAGGCTTTCTTATATTCAGTATTCAGAACTGCCCATGTATGCGGGCTCTTTTATAACAGGTCTGCTTAGTCTCTTCAGTCTGAGACGAGCCTTTTAGATTTGATTTAACAGTGATGGGGTGACTCAGCACAAATCCCTCG
>OMLM01008707.1:0-10610 GCA_900302695.1 Helostoma temminkii
TCTCTCTCTCTCTCTCTCTCTTTCTGTCTCTCTCTCTCTCTCTCTCTCTCCCCTGCAGGTATCATCGTCCCTGAAGCCGTGTATTCCAGGTCTTCAGTTGCTGGCCCATCCAACCTGCCTGCCTGTTCCTTGTTGTTATTGGTTGTGTGATCTGCTGTTCCTTTTTCTTTTTCTCTTTCTTTCTACTCACCCCAACCGGCTGAGGCAGATGGCCGCCCACCTTGAGCCTGGTTCTGCTGGAGGTTTCTTCCTTTCTTAAAAAGGGAGTTTTTCCTCTCCACTGTTGCCTAGTGCTGCTCTAAGGGGGATTTGTTGGGTTTTCCTTATTATTTAGTTGTATTTTAAGGTATTAAACCTTAAACACTGTAAAGTGCCTTGAGATGACTTTTGTTTTGATTTGGCGCTATATAAATAAAGTTGAATTGAATTGAATTGAATAAATACAGTAACATTGTGTGGAACTGTAGACGTTTATTTGAGCTTTAGAACGTAACTACTGTGAAACAACAAGAAAACATTTCATTTCTGATTCATTCATTTGTTGTCACTCTCATTTCATTTCTGTTGCACTAGATCGATGGCCACTGTCACCATGGGTCTGACATTATTAGCCGATGTTTAGTTGTAACATTAACGAAAGCATATCGAATGTCGCAATACATAGTGATCGCAACAAGCAGCTTCTATATGTTGGACCAGGAGTTTCTCAAACTCAGGAACAACATTTGCACAGAGACACTGTAGTGTTTGTTGTTGACCGTAGTGTTAGTGGTGCTGTGAATGCAGCATAGCATAATGAAGTGGCTCTACAGTTGTTCTTTAACCTGTGGAAAAGCAAAACGGTTCTTACACTGGTTTTAAGTTAAACCAGAACTAGCGCCAGCAGGGGAGTGGCACCAAGTTCTTGTTGGTTGTGAAGAGGTCTAAGAGAGTCAATCGTGTGTTTACTGGCTGTGTCCATTCAACGTGGCTTCACAGCAATGATACAGTCTCATTGTGCTGAAGGCAACATACCAAGCCAGTGTGGAGGCTCCATGCCATGTCGGAGGTGAGATAAGATTACCCACCTCCTGTGAGGCAGCATCACGTGTTGGGGATAGGATGTATACATGTGTAAGTGATCAGACATGACACTATACTGGAGAGGGGAGACTAGCAAATCACTGCTACGCTGTGCAAGAGGTTGGAGGGGAGCAGCAGAGGGTGCTTAGTTTTTGGTGACACAGTCCAACCAGTGTTATTTTGTATAACCAGACCGCAGTCTAACTCCATTAATTCCTTCCTACTCCAGAGAAGCAGCTTGTAGTAATCCAAGTACCGTTTCTCCTCCAGCTTCTCATCACACACTTTTGCTCCTTTATGTTCCTTTAAGCTGATGTAGATGTGCTCAACTTTGTGATTAACCTTATATTGTGTTTGGTTTCAGACTGACACAGCAGCAGACGTCTGGAGAGACCTTAAAGAAAACGTAAGAGATGGACTGGATAAAGTCAGACAACCAATGGAGGAGGCTTATAAAGCTTTTGAAAACTGCCTTAGTAAAGGGGTTGAACAATCAAAACATTCATGTGATAAAAACTTGATGGATTCCTTCTTAAAACGTGTAAGTACAATAGATAACAGGCTCTAAAGATATCATTTTTATGTCATATTTTAAACAAGGTAAAAGTAAAAATTCTTTTCTTTGTGTTACAGACAGAAGATTGTCGTGGTTTCCACAAGACATTGAAATGTGTAGTTAAGAACAATGGCATCTGCCAACCAAAAAAAAGCAGAGAAATGAACCTGAACGTGACGTTGGCTCAGTGGCTGACTGAAAGCATTGATGAGGAGTTCTTGAAGACCTTCCCGTAAGATATACTCAACTGCAACTGCACCAAAGTGTATGGGGTTTATACTGTATGTGTGTGTGCACAGTCATGGCCAAAGGCAGGTGCTTCAGGTTTTGAGATATTTTTCCTTTATAAACATTTTTATTGGTGATGTCCAATAACAATACTGCGTCCGATACCACCCTCAAGTTGTCAGGAAGCAAACGACGAATATGAGTAATTTTCACAATAAAACATTAAGCTGTGTGTAACAGTCCTTCTGTTATGTCTGTAGTTGGTTGACTGAATGCACCCAGTGCAGGTTTCTACTCCTCTGCTGTGAGGAGAGTTTTTCCTCTGGTAGACAATGTGTCAAATAATTAACTAGTTAATTATGAGGACTAATTTGGGGTAAACACCATAAAATGGCAAATATTAGATCTATTTCCGTTTGTATCCTGTTTCTCATGGTAAAAAGCACAAATATACACAGAAAATACTAAAATCTAGAAGTTGGTAAAAAGCCAGACATTTCTACTCACTCTCAGTTTAGAAGATGAACTAAACACGTTTCAAAACAGTTTCCTCCGTGGAAAAAAATATATTTGAAGATAAGTGTTAGCATTACGCACAGTCCAACAGTTTGCTAATGCCATCAGCAGCAGCAGTATTAACCACCACTGTACCAAACACTGGAGAAGTTAGAAAAGACAGACAGCCTGCATCTGTTCATATAACAGCAGCTCTGGTGTGGTGTCATTGTTGAAAATACCTGATTTCTCCTCAGCTACTGCAGCCCATGTATGTCATCATCATCATCATCATCATCACACTGTCTTACTGAAGGACATGACTTTGAGAAAATCATATTACAAGAAAAACAATGTTTGGATGTGAGCAATAGTTCTATTTAATATATTCATAGTTAGAAAACAACAACATGTGATTATATTGTAGTTTTTCTAATACAAAATGCTGCAACTGCAGTATTATTAGGTACTGGTATCAGTACTCTGTATCAGTAAGTGCTCAACTGTAGTTTTATATTATCAGGCTTGATTAAAAGACTTTTCTAGGCTAATAAACCAAAGCTATGAATCAGTATTTACAGTATCGACCCTACTGCGGCAGTTGTCTGTACACATGCTGTGTGACATCCTCTGGACCAGATTCTGATGATGATGATCCAGTTTTGCCTCATCAGTGCTCGAAATTCATTAAATCTTGGGGGCTTCTGCTTGAAATTTGTGTCACCAACTAAACATTTGGCCATGACTGTATATAAAATATAAATGTGTCGCTGTTACTGGTATAGAAACATTTTTCAGGAACAAAGCCAAATGTGAACCATTCAATGGAGCCATCAACAAGTTTTCACTTGACACAAAGAAGCTGATTCAACAAAACTGTGGAACTTCAGCTGATATTTCTCCAGATGGAGGTAACAGATCACAGTATCATCAAATCCATCAGTCCATTTATTTAGCTATTAAATTGTATTAGATTAAACTAACATTTTATATCAAATCTATTTTATTATTTAATGCTAATAACTGTGGTGTGGTGTTGGGTAAATACAATCTTAGATGAACAACAACATAAACCTTTTTTTACTGTGCCATTATTTATTTAACAGAAATGAAGATAGAAGCAGTGGGAGAATAGAGCAACTTTAGTTTGAAAGAATGTGATAATAATAATTAAGGCAAGGAGTCACAGAAAGGTCTTGGGCAGAGGGCTGGGCCTAAAATATGAGTCACAATGTTTGTAAGAAAGTGATCAACAAAAGAACTTTAGGGACACTAATGGCCTGAACAGTCAACTTTATGGATAGAGAAAAATTATGTTTTTCCTGATGATACACATATATATTGTTCCTCGGCAATGTCATGTGAGGGACCATGTGAAGTATAAGTAAAAAGGATGGAGAGATGCAGGGCAGGAGACATTTTACATGATTGCGGTGTTTTCTTCATGCCGGCATTTATTAAACCCAGATGGTTCATCACGAGTCTTTTCTTCAAGTCTGCAAAGATTTTAAAATATTTAAAGGACACAGTGAAAACTGATGTGCTGATTCTCCTCCATTTTCTGCTTTGAAAACCAGTTTTTAGATTACATCTAGAAGTATAATGATAATTAGCCTTTGTTTCAGCTTGTTTTTATGTAACACACGTTATATGTTGATCACCTTTTACTTTCTCTGTCAAAGGAAAAAAAATGAAGATAAAACTCAATGAAATCATCAGAGAGCGTAAGAAAATGATCTACAGAAGTCTGGTGGAGTCAATCAAAGAAAACATGGAAGAATCCTATAGAAGTACAGGAGAAGAGTCACGTACCTAAATTATACCATAATTGTACCTAATGACTTTCACCATGATTGTCTCACACTGATATTCTGATTTACTATAGAAGCAGAAAGATGTAAAGGAAAAGGCTCCCTGGAGAAGATGAAAAACACGAGAGTCATGTCAATGTGTCAAAGAACGTCATGTTTGAAGAGGCTAAAGACAAAATGTTGACCAAGCTGAGGCTATTTTGATACAACAGTAAAACATCCATATGCTGCAAATAGTTATTCTTTACCTTTCTATTGTTAGCAGGAATACTGCGTACATCATCATAAGCAGTTTTAATGCTTCTGTCCCAGCTAATAACGTGACACTGAGACATATCAAAAAGGTTGATTCAGCTGCTGTTAAACACAATAATAAGGTTTTTGGTGTTGAACTAGGATGAAATTCTTCAGGGTTCAAGTGCTGTAGCTACTATAGAATTATTTTCAATAAAGGTAAAGGTGATACAATACTTTCAAAATGCTGAAATGTATTTGACATGATTTACCGTCCAATAATTCTAAAAGTTGAGTCATGACCGAGTCACATATCTGAGCTTCTTTGTCATTTATGTTGTTGAAAGAGGAACCTTCACGTAAAAGCTGCTTCAGGTTCTCTGATCAGCTGATGGTTAAAAGCCTTTGTCCTGTTCTTCATATTAAAAGTCTTAAATGTTTTGAAGTGTTGCTGTTTGGTGTAAAAGTAAAATGTGTCGTGTCAGCTAACTGAATGTTCTGTATTATGTGTCATGGGACAGACGACACATTTCAGAAGACATTCTGACAGTAAAGTGAAATCAAACTCATCTGTAGCTTTTCTGAGAAACACTCCTGAAATGCCACAAAGAAACACTGCAATGCTTCAAGACTGCAGGATTTCATATGGAATATGAATGCGATGAATGCAATATCAAGATCTTTATGAACTGTCCCCACCACATTAAAGTGTCACAGATAGACAATGGAGAAGACTCTGACCACCCTCCAATAGCTCCTGCTACATAACATTAGCACAACATGTGATGGAAGAGTAATAAAAGAACAGTAGTGTTACAGTTTCTCCTCTGACCGGCTGAGGCAGTGTCCCTGGAAGACTCTGTATTTTGGTTTCCTTTGTTTTGTCTTGTCACTCGCTTCCGGGGGCCTGTCTCAGCTGGACAGAGTGGTTTCAGGTGTGTGTTTTTAGCAGCTGTTTTAGTAAAACAGTAACAGTAGTAAAACAGTCAGTTCCAGCCTTGAGCTGCGGTTTTTGTTTTTGGGTTTTGCTAGGTTATATCGTTTTGTAGTTTGCCTGCCTTTGTTCCCTAGATTGTTCTCCCTCCTGAGATTTTGTTTCTTTGATGCATTGCATTTGTTTGCTCTGTTAATAAACCTTGTTGGGAAAAGTTTTCTGATCTCGCTGTGTTTCTGCATCTGGGTCATTTGTTAGGCACTTTGTAACGAGTAGATGTGTTCACGTGAAACCAATGTTGGTACTGTAATCAAGTTTGCAGAGGTTTGGTTGAGATTAACTCATCAAGTGTCTCTAACTTCACATGTCTAATAATTGAGCTGCCAATAACCAGTTTATGAGTAGGGGAAAAATTGAAGTGGCTGGTGTTGAACCTTGGGCGAAGGCTTGTTATGCCTCCTTCGGACCGTCACCCAGCCGGCCTGAGATCCCAGATGCTCAGGAGCTGCTGGGGGAGAGCTAGCCTTACTGGGAGCTAAGCTAGCTGGCTTGGCCATGGCTAATAATAGAGCTGTATGCTAAGCTAGTGGAAAAAAAAACCAAAGTGAATTACAAGTTAGGTGTTTCAGAGATACAAGTGTATATTACGACTGTTAAGTCAGTCACAGTTAATCAAATTCTAGTATAAGAAGAGTTGAAAGTTAACCTCCAGCTGATCCAAAATGCTGCAGCCAGAGTTCTGACTGGAATTAGTAAGAGAGATCATACATTAGCTTCAACCACAACAACTGTTGGTTATGGAGTTCCTGACTCTCTGCACCACCTCTCCCATTGCCTGTTGCTCCCTCAGTAACAAAAGCGGCATGTGGTCCAGTTGAGCTTGTTTGAGCGCTGGTCGAGCCACTTTCTCCTCTCTCTCACTGGCTGCTGGTGACAGGAAAAAATGTGCTGCTCCTGCTTCTTCTGTTGCCAGTCAGCTCTCGCACAGAGCCTCGGCAGTGAGGCCCAGTCCAAAAGCAGGTCATCCCCAACTCCTCATGTTCACTAAACTTTACAATGTGCTTGACTAGTGCACAAGTTTTGTTTTTAATGTCCTCATAGTATTTCAGAATCTGAAATACTTTATTGATCCCCGAGGGAAATTGCTTTCGTCCCAGGTGCTCCATGCAAAGGTAGAATAAAGGTACATAACAGAAAATAGTGAATAGAACTGACATTTGGACATAATGACATAAATTAAATAGAATATGAATATGTACATAATGTAATATACAGAGATCTGCAACCGAATGTTTTGGATAATTTCACAGTGCTGTCAGTTCACACAACTTCTTTTCTATTTCCATTGAAAAACAAAACAGACAGTTAAATGAGGGGGCTCTAAATTCTGCACAATGATATGCTTCATTGCTGCACAATGTTGTTGTAGCCTATAGAAACTACTGTGCATACATTTATATGTAGTCATTTGGCAGACACTTTTAACCAAAGCAACCTACAAGTGAGGTACAATAGCAGCAAAAACTAAGTCTGGGAGCATACAGTGAAGGTACCGAGGTTTGGCTGGAAATGCAAGAATTATGAAGTTAGTTACAATAAGTGTGGGAAAAAAAAAAAATTTAAGACCTGCTTCCAAAGTGGAGCCAAGAGCAACATTCAGGGAGAAATACAAGTCATTCAAGGTAATGTTACTCACTGAAGAAATAACCCAGACAGCACACGTACGCTTGGCCAATGTCTATAAACGTCAATAAAGCCTATGCACAGCAGCTTTCATTCGTCGTACAAATGTCGTTGTGTTAGATTAAATAATGCCCTATAGGCAACATTTTCCTAATTAACAAAAGCTCTCCCTTCTACTTCAAAGTAACTTTTTATATCAGGTTGATGTCAGCCAGACATACTTGTGCTGTCTGGGTTCTGGTAGTGGGCTGACCCAAAACCAACCCAGCTGAGACGTTGGAAGATTTGGGATAAAAGGGGACTCCCAGCCGATGCCTGTCAGACATTAGTGGCCGACGTGCTGCTCTAAGGTCGATGTTGGCGAGACGTATTTACACACATGCTGTATTTAGTCTGTCTTTGGTTTTCACTTGTGAAGCTGCTACACGTTCAAAGGTTTCGATGACTGTCAGTCCAAACTGTTATGGAGTGTGTTTAAGCTGAAGTTTAGACCTGTAATTTAAAATCCATTTTATATAGACATATAGAAACATGCAGGTGTCACATGTTTAAACCTTATACACACAGAGGGTGGGAAAGGTGGAGAGAGCAAGGTGTGATTGGGCAGGGCAAATGGAGAAACTGAGGATATCTGTGGACAGAGGAGGGCAGAAACCAGGACATGACGCCTTTCCTTTCTAAAAGTTTACTTTCTATACAACTAAAGGTGTTTTTGTAGGGAAACTACAGTAACAGCAATAGGTTGCTGTGAACATAAGTTGTTAATTCATGTAAATAACAAGAGACATTTCTTGTACCTGTATCTTCATTGATACTTTTTAAGATTGACAATAAATATAAAACACACAAAACAAAACACAAAAAAATGGGAGCAGGAGGAAAAAGTGGAACTATTGCACCAAATGATTTTTAAAAATCTGTTTGACAGAGCAACTCTAAACGTAATCAGCTAACTAGAAGCTTTTCATCCTGACCCCACCCATTCTGTAGGTTTTTGTTTGTTACTTAAAATGTACAACAACAGCTCAGATCAGCTATTGCTAACACTGATGGCACATTTTTAACTGGTTAACATACTGTGTGTCAGTGTGTGTGCTTTCTTCAAGTTAGTGGAAGAACAGGTGGATCAGGGAGCGAAGGGAACAAAACCAGGAAGACAGGTGAAGATAGTCATGACTGGCAGGGGCTGAAACAAAACCAAACAAAAGCATGGGTCATGACACCCTGTGTAGATGTGTGTTGGACACTTACATTTGACAGATGATGATAATTGTGGCTACCTAGGAAACACCTTTTGAATGTCTGACACATCTCAGGTCTGTGGCTGGTCCTCCATGCACACCAGCAGCCTCCCTACAGCAGCTTTTCTGTTAATCAGTGTAGAAATAATCAACTATTATTTACACAGTGCAAAATTACAAACTTGCCTTGGAGGGTGTTACAATCTTTACTGACAACTACTGACACAGTTTGCCCTCAGAGCACCATAGCTCTTTATCTATGCATCATCCTAATGGCTTTTCCTTTCAAGGGTTATGAGAGTGTTGGAGCTAATCCCAGGATCCACTGGGTGACAGGCAGGGTACACCCAGGACAGGTCACCAGTCTATCACAGGGCTGACACATAGAGAGACAGTTTAGAGTCAGTCAACAGCATGTCTGACTAATGTGTGAACAAAGTGTTTTTTCTCACAAATACAGTCCAGGCAGGTGAAGCTGCAGAGCTTAAATCACCAGTCAGTCAAACAAACAGTTGTTTACAATAACTCTTTACTGTGCTTTACTTTGCTCTGACACAAACATGTGGACATAATTTCTTAATTATTTACTGCTTTATTAGTTCTTCATGTTCATCTTCAGGTTCAGCCTTCCACCAGCAACACAGGTCCTGGAGGTGAGATGAACAGTATATATTCCATATAATACCTTATTTACTAATGTGTGTTAATGTGTGATAATTTGTTTTAATGTTGGTGTCACTAATCTGATGTGTCTGATTTATTACAACAGAAAGTAGAAAGAGAAAGTTGGACGAGGAGTCGAGTGAACTTCTACGAGTCACCAGCTAAAACAGTGGTTCCCAAAGGTTTACCCTTACTCTGTAATATAAACAGTTAAAGGTATTTTGAGCTGCACTGAATCATATTTAAACATAAGTTAACAGTCACCTGTAAAAGTAATGGAAAAAGAAGCTGAAGTCATCTGTTTTAGCTGTTCACTGAAGGCATTTGTGTTTAAGGTAAAAAATGGATATGAGACGAAAGTTCAGAATATCAGCAGTTATTTGATGCTATGTTCACCTCAATGTGTTGAACCAGCGGTTCCCATCCCTGGTCCTAAAGGCCTACTGCTTGTTTTCCAGCTGTCCTTGTACTTGCAGCTTCAGACTGGTCAAAAGCACTTGGACCCAAAAAGAATAACCTCTGTCCTGTTTGAATTTAGAAGTAGAAAATAAACAAAATAGAAATAGACATCCAGGCCTCCATGTCTTGAGGTCTCCACTCTGTCCCCTCTGTCCCGGAAGGCTCGCTTTCTGCCCAGTGTATGGTTCTGATTACTCCCAGTTTGTGTTTCAGAGGGTGGTGAGAGTCAAAGAGTAAATCCTGGTCAGTGTGTGTAGCTTTCTGCCCAAAACAGGCAGGCATCCCCCTGTGACATTCCCCCTGTGACATCCTCTGAGTCAACTTGTTGTCCACAGCGTTGATGTGTTCAGTGAAATTTTCTACCTCCTGTGTTTTAATTTTGACTGAGGTATCATCCACATACCTGAACCAGTGGCTGGGTGTAATCCCTGGAAAAGAACCCAGGGCTCTGCTGTCTACTTCTTCCATGTACAGATTGGCCACCACTGGGGACACAGTGGTGTCAAGTCAGAACTGATGAAGCTTCTGGATGGAAGAAGAAACGTCTTCAAGAACTTTCTGTTGTTACAATAATGTAAACATCATGTCGCTTTAACACACTAAACATTTTTACTGGCTGAAGACTAGAATTATGTGCTGCAGTGTAATTCGTGTTTAACTCAGTAATGGCAGAGACTATATGCGTTGTCTGAACTTTGAAGATCTTGTAATGAAAGAAGATCAATTGCTACAGAAACATCTCTAATAAACATTGTTCCACTCAGCTAGAATCACTCACATTGTGAAGAATTATGCAGACTACGCCCTCTTGTGGTCACTATATGTCTATGCAGTACCAAAGTGTATACAGCTGTGCTTTTTATGTGTTTACAATGCTCCGCAGCTGAAGTGCTCAAGTAGCAATGACAGCTTGCTTTCAGCAGTCAGGCACATTTTCTTTAGGAAATGCAAATTCTATTATTATTATTATTATTATTATTATTATTATTATTATTATTATTATTATTATTATTATTCTGTACCTTTATGTCCTCTAATTAGTCCTACACTCTAACAGCTACAAACATGGTTTCAAGCTCAATTGTGGAGACTATTGGGGAATAATGTGCCATTATTTTTCTGCATTTATATAACATTTTTATGAATTTGTTTATTTTTTTGAATGGGATGTCAATAAAACTGTAAATGTTGATGAAACAAAAATTATTAAAATTATTTTGTGACTAAAATATCACAATATAGGC
>OMLM01008708.1:0-12683 GCA_900302695.1 Helostoma temminkii
GGAATACCCCTCGCCTGTGTGTGTGAGTGTGTGTGTGTGTGTGTGTGTGTGTGCTTATTCTAATTGTAGGGATTTGCATTATTCTGCCTTAGCTGTTTGCAAAACAAGCCTTATGGAGCATAGACAGTAATATAGTCTGGTGAATGCTGTAAAGATAAATTCTGTCATCATTTTGAATTTGTTAAGTTGGCTCTGGGACATTTTTCAGTCTGCCAGAATATAGATCACTTGAGAACATTGTGTGTAGATTAAATAATCGCTTACTGCAGCACTACATCTTCGATTACAAACAGAAAAGCTCTGCATAGTTTGTGTCTAGAATAAAGACTTTTTCTCTTATCATATCCTATGATGTCCTTCTCTGCATGGACCTCTGGGAGCATCAGAAGAAAATAATTACAAATTGGAGCAGAGGGATTCAGCAAACTAGCATGAAATAGCCATAGAAGCCCATTGTTGACTGTGTGTGTCCTTCTGCAGCTCCACCCCAGCAGGCTGCCTGTTGACTAGAGAGTGCTTGTTCAACTATGAAGCTGGCGGTGTTGCAAAGTGGAGTCGGGAAGTATTTGTTTGTGTATGTGGCCGAAGAAAATTATATATGGCTGCCTAAGACTGGGAGTGAGAAGAGAAAATGGGAGAAAAATACTGAAGTACTTTTTCTTTTAAGGGAGTTTGCATGTTTGCTTTTAAAAGCAAAAGTGAAGAAGAGGTGGATGAATGTGGGGTAAAAGGGGGGTGTGTGATGTGTAGGGCGGAGCAAAGAGGGTGAGAGAAGGCTGACTGGGGTTTTAGGGGTGTGTGCGTATGTTTGGCTGAAAAAGAAATGGGGGGAGGTGTATTTTGAGGGTCTTGGACTTGGATTGGACTGTAATCCTTTAGTCTGGTTGGAAATAACCCTGCATAGTCTGGGCCAAACAATATGACAGACACACACACACAACATATTGTCTGTCTCACATACTGTGTGGGGAGACTGGCTTTTGTTGTTTTTTTTATCATGACAAAATGTCCTCTGCAGAAGCTGGCTGATTTATCACAAGAGAAGGTTGGTTCTTTCTGTAAAATACAGTTTACATTTTAGGGTGTGTGTGGATGTGTGTGTGCTGAGAGAGACAAAAGAGCGGCAGGAGAGAGGCATGTTGTGCATATGCCAGGAAAGACGATATTGTATATCTGTTAGACTCAACAGTGCAAGTTCAATCATATTAAGGTGTAAGTTCTTATTTGTTGGCTTTAAAGAACCCTAAAATTATAAAATATCACTATTCTAAATATATCATGTAGTTTAATGGTAACATACAAATGCTTTCTGAAACACGTAATTATTTTTTCTCTTGTCAATTTTTTTTTTGATTGACTAATAGATGCAGCTACAGATGTATAGATTGAACTTTTTTACTCCATATTGAGCAAGAAATTGAAATTTTCCACACTTGGGATTTGTTATTTTCTGTCTTTACTGAGAGATGTGGAGTTTAAAATACCTAATATATTATTAACATGTATGCTAAACAGTGTGATCTACCAAAAGACATGGGTGTTTATGGCGATATCATCACATATTGGATAATTATTGCAGTTATATATCTTAAATATATTGTGTAAAGGGTACTGACAACTGTTGCTTTGGCAGGGAGAGAAACTGCCTCATCACTGTTAGGTAACATGGAAAAAAACATTATGCAGAGCCAAAACCTCTTCTCCCCATTGTCATTTGGTTGAGCATAAAGCACCTGCTGCCAGCTTGGCTTTACTCTGTGTCTGCCAGCACTGGCATATGGCAAACACACACTTGCATACACACTCATTCATGCACATACACAGTCACTGTTTCTGGTTCAAAGGTGTTGTAATCTGGCATGCGGCTCATACTGTCTGAATGTCACATCTTTATGCATGAATGCCTTGTATTTACACACCCAGACACGGTAATACTCACATATGTATTTTTGGAAATATATAGATACAAAGATACAATTATTAATGCATACACACTCACACAGGCACACAGAGTCAGAGGTAGCAGCTGTCCTCTGCCTATATCCACAAATATCATGACAAATCCAGCGGTGAAGTTCCTGGATTGTTGTATGTTTCAGAGCAGTTTGTATTTAGATGAACACAAATACTGACACATAACTAAAGGCTTTTTGGTTTTACCATTGTTTTAGGGGATCAGGAGCAGCTTGATTTCCCAGGCACAATTACTGTCAGTCCCTTCCATTAGAACCAGAGAAGGCTATAATAAATGTCTTTACTCACTTCTCTGTAATCAGCAAACCTCTTTCATGGCTCGTTCTCTTAGATATAGTTCAAATATGTTTTTCTTTATATATTTGTATATTTTAAGTGGCAGTGTGTCTTTAAATTGCCACTTAAGATTTAAATTTCAATCTATAAGGTGCAAAGGATAGAAAAGTGTTTTGTACTGTGATGTCAGGAGTAACAGCTGGCGGAAAGTGCAGAGCTCTTTTCACATTCAAATGCTAAAGCAGTCACACCTCTAAAGGTCTTTTAAATTTCCATCTTTTTAAAATATCTGTGCTGTGGTCTACATGTCTGAGATTTTTGGGATACATTTAAATACCTCCTCTGTTTTGGTTTTTTGATATACTGCATGTGTGTTGTGCCTATAATATACCATGGACTATTTCAGTCATAGCTTCAACTTGTTTTCTGTCTTTCTTTTCCATATTCTTTGAAAAGGACAGAATGTAAATTGATTATTAAGAATTAGTTTAGACTTAATGCTTCATCACCTTTTTCTGTGTGTGTTCCTTTGCAGTATGACCCAGAGAATTCAGGCTTTATCAGTACAGAGCGGTTCAGGGAACTGCTGGCGACCCACGGTTCTGAGCTTGATCCACACAAACTGGAAGTGCTATTAGCCCTCGCAGATGGCAACGCTGATGGAAAGATTTGCTATCAGGATTTTGTCAACCTGGTAAGACATTTTAACTTTTTATATGGTTGCTGGCGTCAGTGTTCAGAAGAAATTAATTGTTTATTGGAGGGATATTGCTTTGCAGTATCTTTATATCTATGTTTAGATTGATGTTTTGATTTCAGTATGAAATTATCAAATATATTCTTGCAAGCTGTATTAAATTCAATGTAATTAAACCCAGAATTTTGGAGCTTTTTGGAATTTTACTAGACTCCAGTCATGAATTTGAATTTAACTTTAGACTTGAATGAAAAAAATACAATTCAACACTAATGACTTGTGCCTGCACTTGGACTTTAGACCTTTTGAATTATAATGAATTACATTTATTATTAGTTTGATCTGATTTGACTGTGAAGACTCTGAATCAATGACATGTAAAACATTAAACTGTAACTGTATTGGGATATATTCTCATATTAATTAATTACAGCACACCTCTTGAAAAACATGCAATTTCTTCATTATTCTGCACTATCTTCCTTTAACTTTTTTTGTAAAAGATAAAAAAAAAAAAGTTAAGCAAAACTTTTTTCTGTCTAATCGCCAAAGCCATATTCCAAAAATCCCCTCTGGTACTAGCTAGAGAGTCTTCCCAGTAAGAAATCACTTTTGATAAATTCTCCTTTTTAACGCTCCCTTTGCCCCACTTTCAGTTTCACCTTCAAACTGTTGTCTGCTACTGATTGTCCAAGGTCTCGCTTAAGAATCTCCAGCCGTGCTCAGTGCCTCTCAAAATTCTCAGCTTTTTGCTGTCTCGCTGCTGTTTCTCATGGGAGGCTGTTGACCTGGGACTGTGTGGAGTTGTCTTGAAGTGGGAATAGTTGTGTGGTAAACAATAACTGCTGGGTGGCTGAGGTCCTGTGTTGGGGCATGTGTGTCTGCTGAGAAACTGTGGGGGATTCATTGTTGTCTGTGAGTGTGAGTATGTCCATCTCCCTTTCTCTCTTGTTCTTCTGAGCTGTGTGTTGTTTGATACAGTGGGTGAGCAATGAGGCCTGTAGGAAGCTTGGAAAAAAGTCAGAGGGTTTTTTTTTTATATTGGCATCCTGCTAGTGAATTCATGTCACATGACAGGACATGGGTCATGGTGAGCTACTGGAAGTGGGACAGAGAGGAACAGGGTGCGTCCAATTATGCCTGTATTGACTTTTTTTCTTAGTCACTTTTATGTCCAAACACTCATTGGTTTATACATTCACTGAGGCAGCTACAAGGAAAGAGCAATGCAAGGAGACAGTGAAAGGTCAAAAAAGGGGAGCACATACTTGAATTCTTGTTTATGTTTTTAATAAATTAATAGGTCCTGAAATTATTAACTTACATAAACCATCTAATCATTCATCAAGATTAAAATGCCATTAACCTGCACTGGCAAATATTAAAAACATTCACTGGTTCCAGCATCTTAAATTTGCACATTTGCTGGCTATGTGACTGTTAGGTGAACAAAGCAAGTTTGAAAATAAATAAATAAATAAAATTATATATTTTAGCCCCAGACCAACTATTCTATTCTATATAAGCTCATATGAATAGCAAAACAAACAGTAGTAACCTAGGATGTAGGGCATGTGAACAAAGCAGTATACGCTTTCCAAGGGCAACACCAAAATCAAGGACAATTCTTCCAGCAAGTTAACTGCTGGTGCCTGGTTTCTGTTGGTATACATTATCTCTCCAGCTGTGCGTTTTAAAGAGAAGTAAAAAAAATAAGGGGGCCCAAACTATGAGGAGTTTATTTGTTGTGAAATCTCTCCTTTTCACCATAACTTTTCCATCAGTGTGATTGTCAGTAATTGCCTCCTCACTGCTCCATCACAGCCACTGTCCAACCCACTGCCCAGTCTGCTGCTTCTTCTGTCACCCTGCTCTCTCTTTA
The DNA here is from genome assembly GCA_900302695.1 of Helostoma temminkii. Classification (NCBI taxonomy): domain Eukaryota; kingdom Metazoa; phylum Chordata; class Actinopteri; order Anabantiformes; family Helostomatidae; genus Helostoma; species Helostoma temminkii. Next base: position 4,830 of record OMLM01008708.1, read on the forward strand.
CCTTTGGTTCTGCTGCTCTTCCTTTGGATAAACTCATTTTTTTTCAGACTGCTTCTCCCTTATCTGTGTTTTTCACTTTCTTCTTTCTGTCCATTTGTCTCCTTCCTTCTAACTCTGTCTCATACATCACACTGTGACTGTCCTGGGTAGTAATAGGTTTATACTGGCTAATATATCTATCTAGTTTTATCTGGTCTGTTTAACCTAATGGTATACGATCTCTGCTGGTGCCTGATCTCATGTTTTGTGTTTTGTGCCTGATACATTTTTCGTTTGTTTGTTTGTTTGAATACACTATGTGCCCAAAGTATGTCAACACTCCTTTTGTTTTCCAATTTGTGCTCATCTAAAGTTATGGAAAGTCTGAATGAGATATCATACAATGATATTTTAGAGATTATGCATACAGCTCTGTGTGTGTGGAAGGGCTTTTGCTGTTAGCAACCGCATTCACAAATCCAGATCCATAAAGAAATGGTTTTGCTAAGTTTTTTGTGAAAAGGACACTGGCCTCAAGAAAGTGGCCTTTTAAAAGTGTGGATCTATTACTCAAATGTACTGAAAAAACACCCTGCAATTTATTTTACTTATGCTCTTGAGTCCAAAAGGGAGCAAATCCCTGTAGCCTTGTCCCATTGTTGCCATTCCAGAAGACTAAAGGATGTTACAGCTGAATATTGTATCCATTCCATTGTTTTGGAATATGATAGTCATAGTCACAATGGATTATGTTCAGGCTTTCACATACTCTTGGCCTTGTAATAATTCACTCCTAAGCTACATCCACTAGAATCCTGAAATTCTCCACTCAGGTAGGCTGCATGTGAGAACACAAACATCAGAGTCAGTCCGCACTGATGTGCTGTAAACAAAACACCATTTATGACTGCGCTGTACTTTTTTTTGTGCCACATCGTGCCTTCTGCACACTCTACCCAGGGACCACGCCTCACTGAAATCAAATGGACTATTTCCCTAAATGAGAATGCCCTCTTACATGTGCAGTCTCCTGCTGTGTGCTGTGTGTGTGTCCGCTCAATGCCAGACCTGAGAGTCCAGAGTACATGTGTGAAAACCGCTCTAGTGTTGCGTTAACCCACAATTAGCTCCCTCTTTTATAGCCATCTTCATCTTTCTCTACTTCCTTCTTCTGCCTCCATCTCTTTCTACCTGTTTCTACATCTGTTTTCTCACTTATGTCACTCTCCTCTGACTGTTCTCGTTCGATCAGACAATAAACTTGCCTTTTGCTGGCAGAACACCTATTTGTCCCTTCACTTTTTTTAATGCCCTCCTTTCTCCCTTTTGCTTTTTCCGTTGGGTAAACAAACAGAATGTCATTCTTTCTTCTTGTACAAAGAGGAGAGGAATTGCAGTCACTTCACACAAAGAATTGGCCGCCTTCATGGAGAATGGCTGCCTGGGGGTGGTCTTAGCGCGTGTGTGTGTGGCCAACGCCTGTACATGTTTTACCAAGGTTGTCCAGATGCATTTAAGTTTTTATAATTTGGAATTAAGACTTGGTTTTAGGGTTCATGTAAAAATTTGTTTTAGGTCAGCTGTGATGGTCAAGTTTAGGATAGAAAGCTAAGGAAAGCCTCATTTCAGTCCCCCCAACTATAGAAACACAAATGGGTGTGTGTGTACATGGATGTGTGTATTTGCTGTAGTATGTGGTCTGGAAGTGGCCATGGTAACCCATAATCATTTTCCCACAGTTCTCTGTGCCTGACATAAAGGCTGAAATAATTGGCTTTTTCTGAAGTGTATCTCCAAACAGTGGTCCCTGCAGCAACACTAAAAGTCTCATTAAACCGTGCCAGTGGACCCATGATCCAACTGTTCAGAGATTTTTTTGTGATATTCCGATTGTACATCTGTCTTAGTACAGTATAGTACATAATGTTCTATTCCTATTTTTCTTTCGCATATCTGTTAAATAAAATTGAAATGAACTGAGAAATGTGTGAAGTATGGCATAGAGATCTGTGTGTATGTGTGCGACAGAAATCTGTGTATACATGTAAGTTTATGTTTGCTTCTGTAATTCTCAGCCCGCTGCTCTTTCTATGATCTTATGTGTTCATTCGAGATGCAAAAGCCCTTTTGCCATGTGTAAAGCCACTATACACTACTTTGATCAGGAAGACATGTGGGATTCTGAGAGCATCAGGTAGTGGCAATCAACATGGGGGAGATCCACTCTGGCTGGACACCATTTGTCCCCAGTTGGGACTCTTCCTGTTTTGGAAGTTGGCAGCAAACGGTCACAGAGACTTGCTAATTTCTATTGTTCTACGTGCATACTCATTTACATTCAGATTTATTCTCACATTTTTGGAGCAGATAAAGAGCGATGGGAACGGACACTTGGGGTCAGACTGTCAAGCTGAGGGTCTGTCCCATCTGCAGACGTTTTGATGATTTCTGTATTTCCTAATAATTGTTCATTTTTTCCATACATTCCAATAAACCTGTTTTGTCATCCTGTAGAACTGCAGCAACATGCTATAAAAACCTCCCCGACAAAATGTTTGAGTTCTTGTTTGCTCTGATAGATCTGTATTTAAATTGTACTTGAATAACTAACAATCCCAGCCCCATAACATTTTGCAACGGTTTACTCTCTTACAAGGTTTACCAGTTATATCCACCCACCTTTTTATACTATTATTGCCAATAGCCAGTCACACATTATATTTATCTATTTCACCAATGCTGACAACAATATCACTCATCCTTATTACCTTAAAATAACATCCACTAACAAATGGGCCTCCTGCAATCTAGGAGTTGCAAACACAAAGCAGAATTGTGTTTTGGAGAATGACATAAGCAGAGAAGACTAAGAAAAAGAATGGCGTATGTAACAGGGAGAGAAGTGAGAGAACAGGCATATTGACATGTTACATCGATGGTTACGCAAGTGCAGCAAACAGCAAAAAGCTTGGAAGCAAAAGTGATTTAGGCAGAAGGCAAAGGGCATTACAGGAAACGGCCATTTCAACCAGGGCAACTTTCCTGGTTTATCAATTAATAATTCGATTTATAAAACATTGGAAAAAATCGTGAGAATGATGGCACAAACTTTTCTAAAGGATGCTCATAGTTTGAAAACATTTTTTTTTGCCAGGTTTAAATTTAATAATAATTAATGATTAATTTAATTAATCAACTGACAGAGTCTTCCTGAACTGTGTGCCAATCAAAAGACAAATTTACATTTTGAAATGAATTCCTACATGACTCTTCACAGGATGAAGAGTCAGGTTAGGTGGTTGCTAGGTGATGACACAGACATTTTGTTGCCATGGTGAGGTGGGAGGAGTCTGTCATGTTGTTGACTGAGGAGTATTGTTGTGTGATGTACTGGCCTATACACAGAGTACCCTTGTGTCATTATACATTAATTAAGCAGTTCTTGAACATTACTAAATAAAATGTGCTCACATGTTCATTATATGCAAACAAAATTAATTATTGTAATTAACCTGCTAAATTAGTGATAATGAACTGACTCACTCCCAGTAATGACTCAGTCTCACCCCCTCTCTCCATCCTCCCCTGTCTTACTCTTCTTGCCTTCCTTCTCTTTACTTCTTTCTTCTCTTCCCTGCCTCCTCTTCGTCTTTTTCCCCATGCTGTACCCACCCTTCATGCCTTTCCCCTCTTCTTTTCACCTTTCTCCAGATGAGTAACAAGCGCTCCAACAGTTTCCGGAGGGCCATTCTGCAGGGGAGCAGGCAAATAAAAGGATGCAGTCTCAGAGATGAGGTTGGCTTGGGACTGTCTCAACAGTTAGTCCGACACATCGCCTATGAGACTTTGCCCCGTGAGGTCGACCGCAAGTGGTACTTTGACAGCTACACCTACTGTCCCCCACCCTGGCTCATCCTGGCTATCACCATTGCTGAGGTAGATAGTTTGGAAGTGTGATACCAATATGTGTTATTGTTATCTGTTACTGATATCTGTAAGGTGTGACATGATGTTTTTGACCGCTTGTGCCACTGTGAAGCTTGAAGCTGTGAAGTTTGTGTTCAATTTTCATCTGATTATTAGTGAAATATGTTTTGATTTATGATGCTGAGTGTTATTTTGCTTAATATACGGTGGTTTGGAACTAATAATTCCCCTAAAATCACTCAGTCTTGGTTCACCCTTCCATGCTTTCCCAGGTGGCAGTATTCATTTACTATGGATTCCAGCTGGACCGCTTGGTTCTGCAGGTGTCCAGCCCATCATTCCTAAAGAGCCCTCTACCTTACCACCCCCAGCTAAGAGCACAGGCCTGGAGGTATCTCAGCTACATTTTCATGCACACTGGGTGAGTCCAAATGTTGCTTTGGGATTGTGTAATATAAACATTTCTACCTTCTGCATTTTCATAACCTGGTCTGACACTAGTCTGGTTTAGTAAAATGACTTAAAAATGGCTTAATAATCTATTTTACATGACACAAACTGATCCATTAACTTCTGTCTTTTGATCGTGAGACACTGTTGTGTGGCAATACAGGATTGAAATAGAAATAAAATACACAGAAGTAGTGCATATACAGCATCATATGCCACGGGTGGTTTGGGTTTATGACAGTTGAAAAACTGAAGTCAGTTGAGTATTGTTATATGTTAATTTTGTCAACATAAACACATTGTAGTTATTATTCAGTGAAACAGTGCGGGGGAGAATACACACAGGAGATAGGAGACATGAAGTATCACGACCTGCGTTTTGTTCCTGCTGTTCCATTGAGTCTTCGGATACAGTTTATAACATTTATTTGATTTTGTGCAGTCATAAAACAAATAAACAAGTGACAAATGGAATAATTGAGTAATGTGTGTATATATATTGCAGTGGTGCTGTCATATCAGAGTGTGGGGAACATTTATCTTCATAATTACTCTCCTTTACTAAAATAAACTGCTAAATATTGATATAAAGTGACAGATTATAACCTCTTCAGCCAACTATACATCTCTCCACTGATATCCTATCCTGTCTGCTCCTATCCTCACAAGCTATTTTATTATCAGTTCAGGGCAGGTCATGCAGGTTTAATTACCCTTCTGGGTAAATATAATCTCAGGCAATAGTTAGAACTAATAAAATGGTAATTTAATTAGGAGAACCTGAAGGTTCTAAGCAAAGATGGCGTAGGGTGAAAAGATAAACTAGACGGGATGAATGGAGGGAGCTGTGTTGTGAAACATGCATTCGTTACAAAGGAACATGCTGAAATGATCTAGGTCCTCAATGGATGTGGTTGTAAAGCAAATGAAAAATATTATCCATTATATGGTAGCTTAGAGTCTAAAATGATTTTATTAATTACTGAGATGGAAACGGTCTTCAGCATTTTCATGCTTAGTTGGTCTTGAAACTGATACTCTCAGTGATTTTCCATCAGTTATGAACTAAAAGCGATGGCTGTTTTATGCTGAAAAAGAACACAGTTCAATTACAAATGCAATTTCATTTGCTGTGGTTTTGTAGTCAGTGCTCTTGAATTGGGCTGCTTAACATTCAGCAGTTATTGTATGGGTGCAACAGAGGTGGTGCAGAGGCAGTAAATAATCAGTTCACGTCATTAATGAGCTCTGAATACAAACAACCTTCTATCACAGGTTTTGAATACATTTGGTGGCTTTTCTGCATTTCCTGACCGTTTATATCACTAAGATGACAGTCAAGTTTCTAGAGTAATGTACAAAAAATATGTTTCTCTGTGTGCATGAATAGACAATCAGTGCTGTTTATTCAGAGACCGAAGCTTTGATTGCTGGTTCACACTGAAACAGAGTCAGATTTACTCTATATGCTACTTAATCTAAGTAGCCTCATCAGCTCACTTTTGTTGCACTTGTTGAGAAGGCACATTTAGACACTTTATTCAGTCCAGTCATACAGAGGTGTGTTATACATGTACAGTTTAGAAGTGATGACCATGGGATTGGAAACAAGTGTCATCAACCATGATGCAACAGGGGTGGGTTGTACAGCAGACACGAGTAAAGTGACTTATAGTCAGGTTTATTATCATTTTGGATGCTACAGTAAAACCCACAGTACTGTGTGCTAACTTATTCTGCTACACAATGTACTGCACATTGTACTATACTGGATATTATTGAATACTCAGTGCTCTTGTCATTGACACATTCTTGAAAATATTTTGTGACTGACTGACACCACTTTTTCCATATTTCTCCCTATACACTCTCTCATTCTCTCTCTCATACTCTCACATATGCACACCCATGCGCATATACACTCCAAACCATGTAATCCTGTCAAAGGCTCAGCAGCACTGATCCTTCCCAATTCTCAACCCTAAAACAGAGTGTAAAAATTGGCCCCAAACCACCCCTCAGTAACGTATTGTGTTGAATCTGTCTCACTCTAGTTGTCTTTCCTCTCTGTCGCTCTGCCACACACACAACAACAGTGTCACTAGCAGCTGTAACTACAGATTAGCTTCTCACAAGATTGAAATATGACTAAATACTTTGCATCTTTCTCTACATTATCAGGTGACCTTGTCATGAAAGATTCGTTCACTGTTGCAGTGCAGTCTGTCTGTCAAATGTTGACACTGAGCATGTAATAAAACAACATTTTATACTTAGCTTATGTTTCTTTAATAAGGTTTCTTTGTGTGACAGATTATTCAAAGATATTTCAGTGAGTTTAGTGATGGAGTCGTGCAAAAAAAGTTGAGTTTGAAAAAAATAACAGTAAAATAACAATAAATAGTGGCTTTGGAGAGTGCCCCGAAAGGCCATGGTTGTCTGGATACAATATGATCTCTTATGAGTATCCACAAATCTTCTTGACAGTGCAGACCATCCCTCACAGCCTCATTAGTAGTATAGAAATAGATAGCTGTTGTTATGTGGAGTGGACTTGTCAGTGTGCATTGAGACAGGCCTCTCTCACCTAATCAATATGCCCCACTGTCTCTGATAACTGGATAGATACTCCATGTCGGCATTGTAGTTGAGGTGGCTGAGTTGTTTCAAACTAAATAAATTATTTGTCTTGTGTTGTATCTTCTTATCTGTGTTGGGAATCGTGTGTTTGTGTATGTGGCTATGCTGCTTTGTCTTGGTAAGCTTTGTGTTCATTTCTTCAAGGATGCAGAAGCTGTTTGTTTTGTTCAGAATGCACCTTTAGTACTGTCTGTTGAATGGGGGGAAACGAGACTCCTGAATGAGTCATCTCTCTGTCTGTTGTTCTGTCACCTCTCTTTCAGCAGCACAGATATGAGAGTATAATTCAGACACAGTCAAACAACAGAAGAGGAAATCAGAGCATGCACTGATTGAAGAGAGTGAGAGACAATGATGAAGACACAGAAAGTAGAGAGAGAGAGGCAGTGATTATGCTAGCTGCTGTTCTTTTGGATTTTGCTGCACCAACCAAATGTGTCTGAGCTGCTGACTGAGGTTTAGCTGGAAGGACTTATTAGCCATGAAGGGCAGAGGAAGTGTGTGTCTGTCTGTCTGTGTGTTTGTGTGTGCTTCTGCTTATAGTCTTCACACTGAAACACAAACCATGAGCGGATTTGGGTAAATTTGCCCCTGACTCGTGTATCATGTCTGTGTGTCTTGGCAACTTCCTGAATGCATTAACAGTATATGTGTTGTGTAATTTTACTAACTTTCCTGTTAACCTCACGAACTGGTGTAGCTGGTGTGGGTATGTGTGTGTGTGTGTGTGTGTGTGTGTGTGTGTGTGTGTGTGTGTGTGTGTCTGTGTGTGTGTGTATGTATATGTATGCAGGCACAGGGAGAAGTGAGTGGGTGTGGTGAGCTGAACAGAGTGAAAAGAATCAGGGAAGGTGATAA
>OMLM01008709.1:0-15963 GCA_900302695.1 Helostoma temminkii
GGGGAGAGGAGAGGTACATGGAAAATAAAGGAGGGGACAAACAGAAGACAAAATGATGAAATGAGAGAAGAAATGCAAGATAAGGGAGGAGGAAACAAGGAGAAGAAAGGAGGGGTGGAGAAGAGAGGGTGTACATTTAGAGTTTCATTACTCTGGAAGCAGAGACAGAAGCGTGAAGTGGAAGGGGGGAGACTTAACAACGGTGAGGGAGGCAGATTGGAAGCTTGTAATGCCATCTCCACGCTCTGCTGGCCAAACAGGAGCTGATAGGGCAAATGTGTTTCTGCTCAGGTGTGTTGAAATATTAAACAGACAGCGGGAGAAGAGGCCAGCAAACATCAGCCGCCCAGACCAGCTGTGGATGAACCAGACACTCAGCGGTCAACAGTGTGTGTGGTGTGTGTGTGTTTAAAAGTCTTATTCACTGGTTAGCTGTAAAACACTGCCTGCTGAAGTCAAACGTCCTCTATGATGCTGAAAGCTCACCACTTTTAAATAGTGTATACACATGTTAGTAGAATATTCTAGGTTAAAAGACTCCACAAAGCCTCATGTGCTACCACTATTTAGCTGCACTATAATATTCAAGGCTAAAAGTCTCCTTTTCCACTAATGCACATGTTCTGCTAAACAGCAGCTATACTCGGTCTGAAACGCAGGTCAGGTCAGCAGTGGCCTTGCAGAAAACGGGTAGATGAGTTTCCTTTTGGATTTGGTCAGACAAAACAAAACATTTGAAGATAGAAATTGCAAAAATGTTTAATGTTTCATAGATTAATTGATTAACTGATAATCCAAAAAATCCATCACTGATCAGTGATGATTAGTGTGGCATGTCAGCTAAATGGACAGTATGAGCTGTGAAATTTAAGTTTAGCTCAACAGTCAAGGCACATGGATGCTGCTGTAAAATATAACATAAATTGACATCCATCCTTCAGATGTCTGCTGATGAAAATACTAATTTGATGCAATGGTCTAATGAGGTGGAGAGAGGGAGTGAAGAGGGAGGCAGGGAGGGAGGAAGGGTAGGACAGCTAAGAGCAGGGACCATAAAACATCCAGAAAGGAAACAGCATTTATGTGAGGGAACATTATGTTCTAAGATGCAGGGACAAAGAACACACGGAGTAATGTCCCTGTAATTCTTGCAGGAGCACTCATCTAGAAAATTACTTGAATAAAAGTTAAGAGGTTCATGGTTTATATCGTGTTTAGTTTGGGTGATATACTGTATAACTGTAACTGCAGTATAATATTACTGGATATCATTGGATAACTAGCAAACTGGTCATCAGTTTTCACATGCTTTGCACACGAATACTGGATGCAAATGAACACAGGAGTAAGACTAAAGCCTAAATCAGATATCTTTTTTTTCAGATTCAGGATCCATCTTGGGTTCAGATGAGATTTAGAAAAAATATTTTTTCAAGATTTAAGGTTCAAAAAACTTTCTTAATCCCAGAGGGAAATTGTTTTTGACTTAATGTACAACATAGTGAATTACTGCAAAGGTAACTTGTCTTGTCTTCCCATAAAAATGATGCAGCTCATTCAGGATACCTCATCCAGTGGTATCACATTTACATGTAGTCATTTACAGACAATTTTATCCAAAGCGCCTTACAAGTGAGGTACAAAGCAAGCGAAAAAGCAAAGTCAGGGAAAGGACATTAAAAGTGCCATGAGAAGCAATGTCTCTGTTTCATGAGATGTAAAAGCTGCAGTAGATATGAGACTTTTTTCTATTTATGTATTCTTCAAGGAACCCTGTGTTCTAAAAAATTACATTTCTATGCAACTAAACTGCAACCACGATTATGTTTATGTAGCAAATGTCATCATTTTGGAATGGCGCAAGCTGCAAGGAGGTGGTTGAGGTAGGTGGAGGCATGTAACATGCAGCACTGACAAACCGCAGACATGAGTTCCAGTCCAGACTCCTGTGTGAGGCTGGGTTTAAGAAAAACACTTTGGTTAGGGTTAGAGAAAAGTTGTGTTTTTATTAAAATTTTAATACAGATGTGTGTCTACAGTTCTCTGACTGTCTGACTGCAACCATAAAACAAGTTAATAATGTTGGAGCCACAAAACTGGATGCTGTAGATCAGATATTTTGGTCTGATGGTTGTGTATATTTAATTGCTATATAAAGTATCAACATATTTGTGACTACTTTACGCAGCATACAGTACAATACAGTATTATACTGCACATATTATCAGAGAGCTGCCCACTCTGTTCTTTCACTCTCACTTAATGCAACATGGATTTTTAGAGATGTTTGCAGAAAACAACTGCCTGCTGCTAGAAACAGTGCTGGCCAGTGATAGTGAATGAAAACATCCATCCATCCATTTTCTATACCGTTTAGTCCCTGTAGGGGTCACGGGTGTGCTGGAGCCTATCCCAGCTGTCATACGGGCGAGAGGCGGGGTACACCCTGGACAGCTCTGAATGAAAACAATAAGCTGAAAAAAGTAAAAATATTCCATACAACTAATAGTTATCAGGTGATGATTTTCCTCAGACACAACAGTTTTTCATTAAAATGAAAGGGGTCACGTGATCGACACTTAATATAAAAATATTGATTATATTACCTTTAAATGTTGAGTATCAAAGGCACTACAGGCATAACATGCCTTTCCTTCTCATGTTAAATAAGTCAAGTCAGAGAAGAGTAAATCAGCAGCAGATTAGTTGTGACTAGTTTCCACTGTAACCTGTGCGACCTCCAGGCTGCTCCCTTATGTCACATGCAGACATAATCTTCACACTGTGACAAGGAAAGCCTGCTGCCTCACTCTCAATCTCTTACAACTGAGTCACTCCCTTACTCAAGGGGCTGATGATGAGAAAGATGGATAGTGCAGCAAAAAAAAAAAAAAAGAGGGAAGGTGAAGGGGGAGTGAGAGAGGGGTCGCTGTGTGAGAGATAAACCGCCACCAGCTGCCTTAATGAAAAGCCTCTCATGGCGATGGAGAGATTGCCTGTGGAATGGGCTGCTGATTGGAGAAGCAGCAACTTGGTGTAGCGTGCAGACTAATTAAAGAACTGAAGAGGTTGGGATGATGGGGGGAGATTAGACCTGCTCCCAGGGTTAGATGGGCTGAGGAGAGCCAAGCAAATACACCTTACATCTGGGACAACTTGGTGGAGCTAATTGAGAATACACAAGCAAACAATTCTACAGTAAAACCATGAACACATGTACCAGTCGTGATTTCTGCTTTGAGAAACAGTATCCTATTGTATTTCTTTGGTGGGTTCAGTAAAAACCATTCACAATGTGGTCCCTGGATTCTCCTGATAAACTGAAATTGTTTCTATAAAAGAGGGGTGCTGCTGATGTTCAAAATAATAATTCAAATTGCGCTGAAGGCAGACATCTCAGAGGTAGGTATATCAAACTGTGTGCGACTAAACATGGTTAGATACCACTAGAAGCAGGTGAAAAACATTATTTAGTTAAGCTGACCTTTTAAATACAAAATTTTAATTTGATTTGACAGCATGTTTAGTGCTGACACAGGCTGATGTTTAACTATCATACAAAGCAGCTGAGTATCATGAGAGTATAATCACAGCTTTCTTGGAGCTGAAGATGTTGGATTCTATTCCTAAGAAATAGAATCTAATAATCCAATGCTTATAATCTGTGTTATAAATGTTATGTTTACCATGTTCACCATCTTTAACTTCACTTGGATGACTCAGAATCTTCATAAACATCTTAGTTTACTGTGTTAGCATGCTAACACATGTTGGGTAGAGTGCCATTAATGGTAATCGTCATATTTGTGATTTCTTCATCTGGATCAAAGTTGTGGACCAAGAAACAGATGTTGCCATCTATAGATTAAAGAATCCACACTTAATAAGTATATGATAATTCAATAACCAAACCATCTCCATGATAAACTAACAAACTCAATCTACTGGTGAGATGTGGCTAAAATATTCAGGAGACTTTGTGAGGACTTAAATATCCTCTTTAAGATAAGATAAGATAACTTTATTGTCATTGTACAGTCACACTTGGTACAACAGTACAACGAAATTGCATTGCTTTAGCTGATGCCATTTTTTCAACATACCATGTAAAAACAAGATACACTGTAGAAGTCACAATGGTCTTTTGGTCGACTGGACCTATAATCTTTATCTCTACTGTCAGTTTGAAGTAAGTTGGTTTAATTGAGCATCTACTCTTTATCTACAGGGCTCATCTGGAAAAAGACAGTGTATCAGATAAATGCAGCGGCAACCAAGTGGATTATCAGTGATTTCAAGGTGAGAAGGTAAAAGGAATAACTGAATAAAGAAATCAACATGTGAATGACTCACAGCAAATATACAGTATAGTGGAGAAAACATATCTTGCTGATTGGACACCTAGATAGACAGACTGGGTCAAAAGCTGCCAACCTGTCACTGCTGTGTAAAACACAGAGTAGACATGTAGAGTAGAGTGTGAAATATGTTTGAGTCAGTCACTTTTTCAGCAGTCTGTCACAACTTCTTTCATTATTTGCATTATCATCATCATTATCTGCATCTCTTCTCATTTCAGCTTTGCTATATCACTGAAAGTCTCACCGGATTAATAACATAGCTGCCTGTCTGTCAATCAAGTGCTAAGAAAAAAAAAAACCCTGAAAAGTAAACCCCTTCCTGCTGGCATCTCAACATCCACCAGCAGAAAATATCAGGGGATGATGTGGAAGGAACTCATTTGTGAGTGGCATTTAAGATGCAATCCAGTACCACAAAGAGGAGTTATATGATCAACAGAATGATTGACAAGTTCTAAAATGATGGCATTCTACTGGCTCTCTGGTGAGTGTGCTAGCAAAACAATCAAAACTGTGCTAATAGGGCTTCATGATGTAATTTAATGGAAAGTGCAAATCTATATTTAGTAACACTTAATGACCATCCCTTGGCAACAAGCATAATGACCTTCCTCAGGTGAACATGGCGTCCAGGGTACACCAGAAGCAATATCACAGCAGCAAATAGAAATCCACGCGAAAGTGATTTATCTATGCATGCTCATTCTGAGCGGGGAGTTAGATTAAGTTGATTAGAGTCATTTGTTTAAAATGTTCATAACTAAAAAACTGTTTTGTGTAGATACATTAAAATATAATTTCATTATTAGTATTTATATTACAGCCAGTAGCATCTTTTGTCTGTGTTGTGTTAAATATATGAAAACGCATAATAGAAAACAGTACACTTTGCTCATTATGCAGTAAATCCAGTTTTCACATTCACTGCAGCACAATTAAAGCAATTTCTTTGCTATTATTACTAATTTATAATAAAAATACATTATAATGCTGCTGTTTAAAAACTACATATTTTTTTAAGTAGCAGGTAATTTATTTCTGCCTTTAGACAGACTGTACACACTCATGTATGTATTTGCTATATTTGCAGCTATAACAAAAAAGATCACCACATTTTATGGTAAAAGAAATTCTTACGTGACAAAACAGGGTTTATGAAATTTAAATATGCTGCTAATAATTTGGCACAGTATGGACGAAACTGAGCAGCTGTAGCTTGTGTTTATTAATCCGCAATCTGTGTAACCTAATCTTTAAACCTGAATACTAATTTATTTATTTTACCACATAAGATAAATCCAGGTCATTTGATAATGACACATCCCATGTGTTTTTGTGATCACATTTAGCTGTGCTGTGAGTCAAACTGTAAAAGCTTTCATATACAAGATCGCTGATTACAGCATAAATATGCAAGCACAAATGCATATATAAATGCATAGATATGGACTTATTTTTGTGTGTTTCAACATGCGTACACTGTTAAATACCTTGACAGGTTTCTTGCGTGATGACTCCGCCTCATTGTTCTCGGCCTCCTCGTGCTCCTTGCTACCTTGGGGCAGGTTGGAGTAGTTGGCCAAGCTGCTGAGTAGAGACGACACCATGGGACTGGTGTCCATCTCCTCCTACAAAGAGAGAGACCGGAGTCAGTGTGGAATCACTGTTTCTGAAGCAAATAAGGGGACACAGGAGATGATGCTATAAAAGAGTGTGAGCCCCAACTTGACTGCAGCTGTGTATTTGACTATTTTAGTCAGCCAGGTATGTCTTGAACATATCAAGTGTAGCTGGTGAGTGAGTCTTTATTAATCACATACATTAAAAAATCTTGGTGCTGGTGGAAAAAGTGAACCTCCTGAATTTAAGAACTTCTTAGGCAGTAATAACTTTAGACAAGTATTTCCATTAGAAGTGAATCAGATCATGTAACATTTAGGAGGAGCTGTGCCCCATTCTTCATCACAGAACAGCTTCAGCTCAGCCACAACTTTAGGATGTTTAGTGTGAGATTCTCCGTTGAAGTTATTCTACAACACTTTATTGAGTTGAGGTCTGGGCTTTGACTGGGCCACTCCACACAACACTGGTTTTCTATGGTTGAAATCATTCTGTAGTTGATTTACTTCAGTGTTTAGGATCTTTTCCAGCTGCATCAGCCAGCTTCTGATGAGCTTCAGCTTATTCCTATTATAGACTATTGAAATGATGCAGTATGTAGTGTTCTTTTCACAACAACCATCTTAGCTGGGCCTCTGGAGAGAGTAGTCACAGCACTATAAAGGACAGTGGATCTCTCTTTGTGATGTATGATTCATATAAACAGATATGTCTTGTGAATAGCAAAATCTAAATGTCTAAGTGTTACTTTGAAGTCACAGTAGCTCTAACCCACACTTCCAACCGTGTTTCATTGATCCAGGTTGGCTAACTCTTGACTCCAATTAGCCTTTGTTAATTGCCCAGGGGTTCGCCTGTTTTTCCCACTGTGAATGCTCGAACAAGAACAACATCTGTGCAATTTGTTAAAACAGATGATATTTGTTCAAAAATGTATCTTGGATGATGGTTTGATCACATTTTAAGACTAAAATTATAAAATTATAAACAAATAGAAATAATGCCAAAGTGTTAGTGCCTTTTTCTTCAGGTACTATGCTACCCCCTTGGTGTGAATTCCAATCCATTTACAACTTAATAACATAAAGTGCAGTGTCTGATTTTGTTTTCTTTTTTCTCGTTTAATCTAAAAATCCCACTGAGAATGCAATGTAAATACATTTGTGCAGAGCTGTGGCAAATTGCCTCAATGAAGTTCTTTCCTGTAGCAGTGTAAGATTTGCTTGCGTTAACCTGAGGTTCCCACATGCCCTTCACACAGTAATTACCCCCATTAATCGATGTCAGAGCCTCTATTCAATCACTGAATAGTGAGAATTAGTGTATCCTGCTTCTTTCTATCTTGCCCGATTGTCTGCGTTAACAAATCAGAGCATGTGTGGGGATGAGTCTGCAGAATATTGGACTCTACCTCAAACAAGGCCATGTTCTTGCCGTCATACTGCTGGCTCTTTTCTGCAGCAGCATCACTGCTGTTGATAAAAGGGCTGCTCTCCTTGGGATTGCTGTCACCTAGAAGAAACAGACACACAAAAATCTACTTTTAGACAGGACTGAAATAAAGAACGTCGCTAGAAGAGAGTTTTATCAAAATAACTCTTTTATGGGTTAGCAACAACTTTGAAGAACTGACATGACACAAATAGATTCTTATTTAGTTTAGTTTTTGTTTATTTCTTATTATGTGTCAATTTATTGTTTAAGCACTCACAAACAGAAAACTCAAAGAAGAGGATGTCTTCCAGAAGAGCAGATGAGCCTTGTTGTTCATGAAATTCCCACAGTGAGAAATACACAGAAAGAAAACCATAGCTAACGGAGTGTGCATTCACACTATGCACAGTGTTATATATTCCCGTTGGTCACTGGAAGAAACCAAAGTGGAATATGTCAATCAATGTTTTTCCACACTGACAAACAACGTGATCACAAGTTTGATGCTAACATCACGAAATGATAAAAATATTCGAACACGCGGCAGCTTTTTACCCTCAAAACACAGAGCAGCAGAAGCAGTATGATGTTATTTAGGTGACAGCTTGCCGTAGGCATTATGACTCTATCGAGAAGCATCTGTCTGCAAGTTCACAGTCTAAGGCACAGGGCAAATCTCCAAAACCAAACAATTCCAGTAGGAAAGCATTCAACTGGGAGATTTATTGATTAAGATTTCTGGTGTACAAGATCATTGACAAGCTCATTGATTTCCAATTTAGTTTGAAAATCGATTACCAGCAACAAGAAATGTAGGTTGATTGCCCCACTCCAGCCACATGTAGAAATAAGTACATGTTGCAAGGCCTAAACAGTTAGGGAACCAAAGTGAAGCAGGAAGACAGGGACAAATATGAAAAAGAGAGAATGAATCAAACCCGCTTGAAGTAAACATGCTGCTAAAGCAAAATAAAAGCTTTCTGAATGACTTTATGTTTTTATAATTAAAGCCTTACAGCAAATATACTGTTTATTGTGAAGTAGCAACACAAAGTTAAGTAATTGGGACTTCCTTAGCCAGAATGAATGAAGCTTGCAGGTTTTAGGTCCATTTATAGGGCACTCAATTAAATAGTACTTAAGAAAATGTCTACAAATGTGTTTTCTTCTTGAGGTACTGATACTGGTGCTAATAACAACTATCACATGTCCAGTCCATTCCAATTCAAACCAGTCGCTTTAACTAAAGTCTCACTCAGTTTATTTTGTATATATTCTCATTACAAACATAGCTATTACACACTAATTAGAAACATCCAAAAAACTAAAAGGCACTTATGTGTATTTTTTTCCATGTTGCAGACTAAATGAAATAATCTGCAAAGTCCAATGCAGAGGTATAAATCAGTCCCAACACTGTAACCAGTGCACCTTGACACCTTGACAGACAAAATTTGGTAACCGTCTTTCTTTGAAACAAAATAACAAACAATCCTTCACATTCTGACTTAAAAACATCAAAATAAAATCACAGTTTTAACATAGTTTTAACGTTCAGTGATGGAAGTTGTGACAAACTGAAAAAAATATTTGAATCTCATTTGATTTGACACAGTTGATTACAGAGGCTGAAATCACTCCAAACCACCACTGCCTTACGTGGACTCAAGGAGGACATGTCTGTCTGTCTAAATCTCAGATTCTTAAGGTGTGGAGATGCACATTGCAACTGTCTAAGAGTTTCTCCGTTTCTCCTCCAGTTTCCCATCACCCACACATTGCTGCAGGAATCTGTGACCATAATTCTTTAAGCTCATTTTGTACTTGATACGCAATTTTGAGTCAAAATCACAAATGTGCAAAACTAGTAGAAGCACATTGTTCTTCATCTGCCAGTATTGTTTTAAAAGTGATGTATATCTGTGCATATGTGCATGTTATGTCATAACAGGTGTCATGTCCTTAACGTTATTATACTAATACCGGCGTGCTAGTAAAATGAGCACTAGAGCGCAGTTATGAGGGCTTTTTAAAGTTGAGGGTATATAAGCTAAGGCATCTTAAAGAAGGATCCACCTTTTCTATCGTGAAGTTTTTGTATAAAAAGGGTTTTAACCTTTGATTAGCCTTAGTACTTGAGCTGCTTCCTAACCAGATGTTTGTGCTTTAGCAGTTTGTTTTGGTGGTGAAGGCCATCCAGAGTAAGCCGTATTATTTGTGCCTTTCCCTTCCAGCATCTCTTGAGGGAGACAGCAGATTGCTCTCCCTCTGGCTCTCGATCTTGTCTTGGACTGAGCACCGTGAGACCAAGTTATTAATAGCCACGATACTGCAACCATGTGCCATGACGTTGGGGCACAGCTAACAGCCAGCACACTGTTGTACAGAGACAGAGCAATAGGAACACTCAGATGGAAACACTGAAAAAAGGTGCTGTACAAGAAGAGCCGTGGCACATGAAGAGCAAAGAAATAAAAAAATGGCTCAGGCAGAGGAGAGGTTATTACAAAAAGATAAAAAACAAGTGAGTAAGAGTGCAGCTGATAAAATGGGGACAGACACAGATAGATGGGGTGAGAACAAATAGTGACAGTGAGGGGGATATGGGCTCAGATGGACATAGGCAAGGAAGTCAGACCTGAAAAGAAAACCAGTGGAAGGAGAGCAGGAGAGGCAAGAGAGACACACTTATGTCCCAAACTGGAAAATGTAAAAGCTTCTGTTGCACTTAAAGTTGAGTTCACTTTAACCTACAGCTTAAAACAAGGCAGTTAAAATGGAGGCGAGAGCATCCTACAGAGTGTTTTCTGAACTTTTGGATTATTCAGTTGTTTGTTTTAAGCTATTTTTGCCTATTGGCATGTAATGCAGCAAGACATGCAGAGTGCAGGATGACAAAGATGACACAAATATCTATGAAAACTAATAGGTAGGTAAAAAACTTCTTTTCTAGTATGTATCTACTGTACCAGTTTACTTGCATGTCCGAAAACAAAGTACCATTCAATAATATTAAATTCATAAACGTCACGTCATGTCCACCAGTGAGGCTACACCTTATGACCCATTCTGGAGGTACAAGGGGCTATAGGAGGAGTTTTGCATGAGCATAATGTGATCTTATAATGCCATTGCTGTAAGCTTATGTGAGTATAACAGGATGCTACTAGTCTGCTGATATATAAATAGAATGGATGTGTAATTGTCTGATGAAATCTCATAGCGCAATGCTTTGGCTTGAACTGTGATCATTATGCAGCCCTACACCTGTCAATGATGGCAAAAATGGAAATGCTTCATGCTCACACACCAAATGCTCTTTTTTATACACATAGATGCGTGCATGTGTGCACACAAATACAGCACTTTACGAAGCAGTAAAACATATATACATACACACACTGTTATCTGAAAGCCCCAAAGACAGTTTTTCTATCCTATCGCTTATCTCTCCACAGCCCATTTCTCCTCATCGTCTAATAATTAAAACTCCATTATCAAAGGAATGATGGATACCCCCTTTCTGGAAAAATGACAGTGCCCAAAAGAGTTTTGCTCTGACCGCATCCCCCAGGCAGCTTATCCTCCTTCAATCTGATGGGATCTGTCCAACAATGGCTCTCACTATCAAAGCCTCTCGCTATCTATGGTCAAAATCCAGAGCTTTTCTGCTCACTGAGCAAGTGATCGTCTTCCAAATCCTCTACAAAACAAAAACACTGTTTCTTTTTTTATTTCAAGTTGACATTTGACTTTAGAAGTAGTTTCTATAATATAATATTGTACACATATTATATGTTTAACTATATTGGAAGCACTTAATTCCTATTATACTGTATCATTATATAATTGTTGCAGGGGGAGCACCACAATGTTTGTCCAGTGGCTTTGGCATAAGCTGTTACTATTGGTTGAGCTATAACTAATCAATTTGCCAACATTTTAAATAGTAATTTAAATTATTAATTAAACACCAATACCAAGCATTTTGGGGTTGTATGTAATATAAGAAATAATTTCTTATTCATAAAATAGTCAGGTTAGAATCCACAACTATTCTCATAATTATCTGGTTTGCACATTATTTCTTGATGAATCAATTAATGATTTAGTCACAATAACAAATCCTAGAGTTTGTTATGTGCATCTTGTTCAACCTTTGGGTTAACTACTGAATATTATGTGGTCATATATTGTGTTACTTTATACCTTTATATATTTTATAAACTGGCTTTAAATGTGTTAGTATTTCTCTCTGGTCTAGTTCTACTATATAAAACATTTCTATTGTCTCTGACTTTGAGTTCTACTCAGTCTTCCAATGTCAGAGTGTAAATATAACTTACTACAGTAAGTGGGGGCCTGCTCCACTGCTCTCACTTGGACAATTCATAGTCTTCCAATAGCTCTTCGAAAAGAGGAGCCACAAAGGATTTCTTGGTGAGAACTAATTGACTTTGTTATATTGATCCTTCTTGTTCAGTGTTGAGGTGGCGACAGTCACAGTTATTGTTCTCTTTCTCGGTTGTGCTCTCTCTCTCTCTCTCTCCCTCGTCTGTGTGTCATGCTGCCTTACTGCCTTTTCTCTCAGAGGACTGACTTCAAGGGGAAAAGCCAAAGTGCTGGATGTTGATTCTCGAGCAGCTGACTCAACACAGGCTCGGGGACCACTTGTTGATTTGATGTATGTGTGTGATTGTGCAAATGTGTACATATATATGTGTGTGTATGTGTGTGTGATTGTGCATATGCTTGGCTGACACCCCACTAATGGTGTTGTACAGTAGCAGAAAAGTGGCTGCATCCAATTAATCTTAGTCTGGGCAGAGATGGCTGGATTTCAGCCATTTTATGGGAAAATAAGCACACGTGAAATATAACCACTTCAGCAATGCTGAGAAATTACACTTTTTACGCACATCCAAAATGTATTCACAGCTTCTTCATGTATGAAAGTAAATATAGACAGTTTTTTTGGCTGTTGATCAGACTCGAACTGGAGTAACAAGTGAGTACATGCGCTCACAGAGACATTTAATTTGCATCCAGAGAGAAATGCTTCATCTGGTGGAAGAGTGGGGAATTTAAATGGAATTAGTGGGATAGAAACAAACAATTAAAAAAAAAAAGCTGGATTTTCTGGCTGTGTTCCCCACTATTGTATCTTGGTACATCGCCAAACCCAAGCAGGTCATGAGTTCAGTTGTTGATTCTCTAGGTTCTTCTAAACGTCACCACATTAATTCATGTCTGGCAATCAAAGCTACAGCGCTCTCACCCTCCCTCTCTCTCTCGACTTACTGACACAGCAGTGGGATGTTGGGTGGAGTCAGGTAAGGGATTAAGGTCACTTTAATCTAAATTCCAGTCAAATCGGGATTCACAATGTATTAACATGTAGCCAGACATATCCATGTGTGATTCTGGGAAAAGACAAGACTTTGCCTAAATCTGACCTACATGTAAGAGACTTACATTACAAGACAGTTTAATATTAAACAGAAAGGGGAATGTGGTATGGAGGTGATGAAAAAGAGTTTAAACCATATAAGGATAAAATAACAGAAACTAAAACCCACAACCACAACTTCAAATGTGTTTTTTTTTCAAAAGCCATTTTATATCATTGCAGACTATAAAAATGAACTAATACATAAAACTTGAGAAGTGGAAATGACTCAAATTAATTGATTATTAATATGGTTTTTAAATTACTAATGGTTTAAGTACTAAAATAGGAATAGGTGGTAAATGATCATACTAAATTATTACCCGGGCCTCAACCTATAAATTAAGTCATAACCTTCAAATTGACATAAACCGCCTCCGTCAGACTGTTGTAAATACTGTGAACGTCAGCTTGTAAAATAATTACTGATTATGATAATGTTTCCACAGTATTTTTATTCAATAATGCATGTATAAGAAGGGCACATGTTTTCCATATTACAAACATAATGTGCAGAGCAAAAAATAGCAACAGCTTATGGTTGTATGCCCACATCTGCCCACAAACTGTCATAAATAGATATTTTCTCACTCTTCTCCTCCTATTATGGTTCAAGCACAACATCAGAGACACAACAGCCTTGTATAGCCACATCTCACACTGTTTTCTCTGTGTCTCCTGCTCTGCCCAGTCTAACTCTTTTTATTCTTCTCCCCTCAGCCTCATGCTTCAATTCTCAACCATGGCATATTTTTATAGTAATATTTATGTAGGGAACACGAGGGGATACCAGCGTTAAAATGCCCTTTTTCCTCACAGTGCTGCAGGACAGGACCTGTGTCCTCATCAGTATTCAGACTGGTGCTTCAGCTCAGTATGAATTTTAATGCAGCCTTGCATCACAGGGTACGACTTTGGCACAGTCCTTTCTCTTTAGCCCTTCAACGTCTCAGACAGAGATCCTCGCTACTGATTGGCTCCAGAGCTCATGGCAGCTAATTGGCTGAGGACGATGCCTGTATGTACAGTACATCAGAATGGACCTCAGCTCTTAACATGTTGATTGGGCCTCCGCACATTACTGTCTGTAGTCTGATGATGAATGGGTAAAGTTTGGTCCAATTTCCCCACGCTGTTGCTACCTCGCCTCTAGCTGTGCACATCAGGATTAATTCTTGTTTAATGCAAAGCCTGTGCCTTCCCAGCAGCACCCTCTCTGTCTGACATTAGCCGCAGACGTGACTGTACAAGAGAGAAGAATGACAGACAAATAAGACTAAGCTTTTTTTATTTAATTTCTGCAACTACCGGCGGACCCGAGTTATATCATGACAGAATAAGATGTAGAAATGTTCTTTGAGGTGACAACTGTCAGACTCAACTGTCAAATTCGGCACAGAAATAGCAGATTGAATTTTATTCGCCACGTATAATCAGGTACAGATACCTTTTTCATAAATTCTTATCGTTTAGTGACAGAATTTAATTTAATAGTATACTGTTCAAGAATCTCTAGTACTAATGTTAGAGTTGATAATGTTATTAAAGAAAATAATCTTCATCCAATTGACATGAAAACACTGATTACAAAACATTTCAGTGGCCTTGCTAAAGTGTCTAAACTTTGGATACATCAGATAAGAAGACAGAAAAGGCGAGCTGGCAGGCACATAGGCAGGAAAATCATTTTAGATGATAACTGAATAGATCTGTGGCCCTAAACGGTGCCCTTGAGATAACTTCACTCTGCTGCATCGGGGCAGTTCAATTGTTTCAGTTTGACCCATTCACCAAAGTCTGACAAAACAATGTCCCTTTACTGTCCAAATTATAGGCAGTACTACATCCATTAGATTAGAGTCTGCCTCGAAGTAGCAACATGTCAATCTTGATTTTTGCAGGGCATGATGTGAGATCTTTAAATCTTGTTTGGTCTGACCTTTGGTAGGACTCCTAAAGTGAATATGCAATTAAAAAAATGATATACAAAAGAAAAAGGAACCAATTCTATGTATTGTAAAAGCTGGATCATTGTTTTTATGTTCCATTCTTAATTATGTAAAACCAGTCAACAGCATTCATGTACTTGGTATTAAACCCTCTGATGTTTGTGGTTTAGGAACCTCTGACATTAATCTGCCCCCCGTAAATTCTGAAACCAAACCTTTGTTCTACATTCAGGAGAAAAAACTGAATGTAGCACTGTTCTGCCAACACACCACATTTCTCAATTTCACACTCAAAATTACTTACACGCAAGTGCATACGTGTTTAAACTTTTAAACCAACATCCTACTGCTCTCTGTAGTCATACCTTGGCTTGTTCACTTGTCCACAAGCCTTTCAGCATGTGCACATGAACAGAAAAACATCAGGCGTGCAGAGAGTTGTTCTTCAGTATGAAGAATAGCAAATGGCGAGCCATGTAAAGCCGTGTGAGCCCCGGTGGAGCCTAGCTATCAACCTCACTGAGGTTGAGGGAGAACACCCTGTGTCATGTCAGTAAGCTGCATGCCTCCTGCATGCATGGCAAGTGCCTGTGGGAGTAACTTTAGCTAGCTGCCTACTGCTGCTGTAATTGGTGATCCACAGAGCCTAACAGGGCTAGAGGGATGACGGAGAGAGATAAAAAAAAAAGAATTGCGTGGGTGGAGGTGAGGGAATGAGAGCAGCAGGGAGGGAGAAGGACTGAGTGGGAAGAGAGGTGAGGTTGGGTAGGATTATACACCACTGAGGTAATTGCCTGAGGAGCAAAGGTGTCCCAAACCTGCTATGTTTTTACCTTTTAAAGAAGAGCGTAGCCAAAAGAACAGGGGCAAGAAGCAGGCGGGAGCAGCGGAGGGAGAGTGAGGTGACAGGATGGGCGAAATGATAGCAGCTGGGAGACTGACATATTTCCATTAGGTCATGGATTAAAAATTCACCCCAACTTATCACATGCCAGGAAACCAGTTTAACTGGGAAACATAATTTCTTTCTTGTGCTCTGGTGCCAGGTCCTGACGTGGAGCCAAGCGCTATCAGACTTTTATTACATTTGGCACAATTTTAGACAAGGGGCTCCTATAAGAGGGTTCAGCAGCCTGCGACAGGATGAGAG
>OMLM01008709.1:32689-57634 GCA_900302695.1 Helostoma temminkii
TGTTTTGTCTCCTGATTAAAAAAAAAAAAAAAAACTATCTGGGTACTTTTTTAACCATGGACTGTTGGATACTCTCAGTTCGTACAACCCACAATGGGAAGCGATGGTTTATTCAGAAAGATAAAAAATCTAAACTAATAACAACAAAAACTTGCACAATTTAGTTGTTATTCTCTTCTGAAGAAATCATCCCCTATATCTCTCCAGACATACAGACCTATATTGTACATAAGCTCCTTATAAAAACACCAGTTAAACCCAGAGGGGGATTAATGAGTAATCTACCATACCTCTACCATAAACACAGACACACTACAAGTTTCCTGTTTCATGTGTAAATGACACAGGAGATATTGCTGAACTATATTCTGTCAGCACTGCGCTGTATCTGCACTTGTCAGTCACTGTTCACGGTTGCACATCAACAATCAATCAACAATTGAGGTGTAATTCCAGTCATGTCAACAGAAACTCAGATAAAACTGCAGATGGTGAAATTTTATGGGATGACGTTTGTGGCAGTGTCTCTGTGCACATACACGTGTGTGTACATGATTGTGTAAGACTGCACATGCATGCATATATATGTGGTGACATATACAGCTCCACACTGATAGGCTAGAGTGCATTTCTCTGTCACTTCCCCTGTTTGCTTTCCGGCAAGATTGTGTGACCTACACCACATGTTGTGCTAATGAGCTGGGACATCAGAGCCACCTTGTCATAGCATATACATTAATTTAGGGTAATAAACCTCTTTTTGTGATTGTTTTCTTCCCTGCAACTACTCAGAGTTTTTATGATGCCAGTCCTTTTTTTTAACCCTCTACCATTTTTTTAAAATTTCTGCATTCTCTACCTTTGCAATCGCTCTCTATGCACAATCCAGTGCAAATAAATGGAACTGGACAATATATGAGAGCATTTAAAATCTATGTAGTAAAGTCACCAGATACATTTTCTGAAAACAACTGCAGACTGTTCCCCTAAAATGATAAGCTATTATATGGCATTTCATACTGTATGTCCATTAGATAAACAGATACATGATTGCACTGCAGTTAGCACCACGGTGGAAGATGGGAAGGGGACACATTTCATTTCACAAATGTGCATGTCTGTGCGAGTTAATAAAAGAGAAGAAAATACAGTAAGTGTTATGCTTATATTTTTAATACGACAAATCCAAAATATGCACATAAAAAATGTGGGCATGCTGCTTTAAACCAATACCTATGGATGCTCTTGACTGAACAATAACAATAATTATTGTGTTTGATCTTTACTATTTACTTAACTACACACAGTGTATAAAACAGAACTAAATGCACATACAACTGAGCAGAAATGCACTTTTATGTGAGAGCTGAGTTATCATGCCTCAGTGCCTCCAGCTCAGGCATTACTGCATTCCCAGTCACACAGCACTGTCACTATCCATCCATATACCCATTACACATGACCCCGCACAGAGCTCTTCTTTAGCCTTGTCCTATTAAAACAGTCTAATTAGCATAATATCATACCAGGAAAAACAATGTTCATTTAATAGAAGCTGTGTCATATATGTATAGTTCAAATATTCTGTTATTCAGACTGTGTGTGACATGCAGTATAATTGGTCACATCTAACCTCTGACTATCCAACTTTTCTTATTCTTCTCTTGCCAGAGAAAATGATGCCCTGTGACATTAATGAATGTCTGGTCAAGTTCTGTCAAACACCTCTGTAGTTTCTCTGTAAAACTATTACGAACTGCAGCTGAGGTGGTCCTCGGACACTCCAGAGCCTCCTGGCACCTGATGAATCATTAGCTTGCAGAGTGATTGGATCTGTAGTACAGTTGACACAACCAGAGAGCTCCTTAAATTAAAAGGAGCACTCTAGTCAGCATTTGTAGCGATATAATGAGGGTGAACAACAATATGGGTCTTATTTCACCATAGAGATTTAGAGTTGTGTCACTCTGATATGTTGCTATACCAGCAGTTGTCACTGGCATGTATAAGGATGACAGATACGCACACAGTGATGATAATCAGCCTGTATTGCCATTAGTGAAGGTGATATTAGATGTATTAGCAGAGCAAACGTGGCAGTGATCCTCACTAAAGCACTAAGTCATCTGCAGTGGAGAGGCATTTCAGGACAAAGGAAGGTTGCTGTGGGAGAGGCAAGAGTGAGAATTGATCAAAAACGGCAGGTGAAAAGGAATGCAAAGACATGTTGCTATAGCAACTGGCCATGCAGCTGAGGATAAAGACTGGAGTTGCATGCAGTCCCTTTCTTTATCTCTCTCTCTCTCTCTCCCTCTCTCTCTCATCCCAGAAATATGAGCAGAGCCGCTTCTTGACCATCTGAGCAGCTTCCTTATGCTCCCTCTGAACAGATAAAACATCAAGTACAATGTTCATCTGACTGTGTCATTTCACATTTACCCATGAGGGGTTGGGAGAGCACTTGATCCCACTGATCCCACTATCATGTTTTTCCTAGATGCTGAACCCAGAGCGCACGATCCATTCCAGGATGGATCACATACTAGCCATCCCATTTGTATGCATGACACAATGTTACTGCCTATATCACTTCTAGAACTGCCTGCATTGTTGAGTAATGAGGCCAGAAAGACTGCTGGTTGCTACAGCAGCAGTGAAGCTGCGAACAAATATTTTCACTGCAGTGAGCTGGATGATACTAACTATAACTGGATTCTAATAGAGCTGATTCTTTGATAAAACAGGTTCTCGGTACACCTGATAGAAAGATTGTTTCTGTGATTCAGGGGCCTACCAGATGTCAGACATTTAGATGGACAAACCCCGAAAGCTGCAGAGATGCCTGTGTAACATTTTGTTTGATACCATCTGTGTCTATATGTATTTATGAGTTAAAAGAGGGGCAATCACATAAACAATGAGGCAGCAGCAGTGGCAGAGGCTGTCGGTTTAAAGAACAAGTATAGTGAATGTCCAACGCCATACTTACTGTAGCTGACTGTCACCTCAGAATTAAAATGTTAATTTATAGTATACTGCACTAAAATTCCAAATATGACTCTGATGGCCTCATTCAGTCACACATGGTTTGGCCACCCATGTACCATTAGGCCTGTCAGGCCTTCAGGCCCACCACATACCAAACACAGATTATCATTCCCTGTTGCTTCCTTCTCCAAAACAGAGGATGACAGATGCCATAAAGGAAAAAAACCCAAAACCATAGGCATCCCTTTTTAACTCTATTTTTCCTCTGTTTGCCTAAAAAGTAAAAGCAGAGGGCAATCAGTAATTCAGTAGGCCCTCACAAAAATTGTTCATCTCCTCCTCTCATCTTTGTGTGATACTTCAGCCTATCCAAATAAAATGCCTCACCCTGATTTAAAAAGCTCAAAGTGAGTTCAAACATCCGAAAAAACATCAACTGCCCGCTGAGTGAAAAAACACAAAGCAGTGAACAAACCCAAGCACGCCACATAAACCTCAACCTGTTTTTATTACAGAGGTAATTGACTAAGCTGACCTGGCAGCCATCTTGTTTAGAGACATCTGCTGAGGAATCCTTTGATGTGCCTGAGCAGTGATGGCAGCCCCCCATCCCATGAGCCCCTCTGTTTCTTACTCCCTGCACAATGTGCCTCCATAATATCAAAGGCTTCATCACTCACTCCCTTTGCACCATCAACGATAATGAAATTAAATCAATGTGTGACAAGATGCAGTGATCACGTCCAAGAGGAGTCCAAATCACACCAGGGACAAAGTGAAGAGATGGTAGAAAATGAGGAAAGATGATTAGAGATGGTGAAAAATGGAGTCACAGAATTACAAAATCAAACTGTTTGCTCATTGCTTTAGCGTAACTAGAGCACAGCCCAATCTCCCTAGGATGAACATGTTATTTTTGTTAACACAGCACAATCATTAGCAGCTCAAAAGAACCAAAACTACAATTACTCCTAGTTGAATGAGCAGCACAGACGTCTCGAGGCTAGGCCCAGCTGTGATAAAAGGCTGCTGAGCCAAGGTTCCTAAGCTAAAAAAGTAGCAGACTGAAGGCCAATCTGCAAGGCAGCTGCAGAATGAGGATGAGGGGATTAGGACGTGTTGGTTTTAATAATCTAGACATCCTGGATGACGATGAGGAACGGAAGAAGATGATAGCCACCAAATGCGGAGGGATCAGAAGTGTGCAAGTGGAGGTCCGAGGATTACTGGATGGAGGTCACAGAAAGCTCTCACTCTCACAGACTGCAGCATACATATAGAAATCTTTCTTAGAGACAGACATGGAGAACTGTACAAATGAATGGAGAAGTGAGGTCTAAGAGATGACATAACAGCCCTTGAAAAATGAAAAAATTGTTGGTGAGGCCTTTCTCAGACAATATACGGCGCTGTGTGAAAACCTTCAGCTGATGGCTCATGAATTATAAGGCAACATAGAACATAAGAATATATAAGGATAAAAAGAAGTCTGAACATGCATTATTGAATAACAAAGACTATAAAGAACATAAGACAAGAAAAAATGTACTCATTAGGGAAGCTAAAATGGTGGAAAGTATAACTACATTTTGAATACTTCTGCATGAACATCTGCAGGAAAATACAGCAATGAGACTTCAGAGAAGATGAGAATATTACTGTTGTAATATGTTGTAATATTTCACTGAAGCTCAAATAAACTGCTAACTAGCACCAGTGTGATGGAATGTGAGGCTAATTTCTAACATTTCCAAACTTCTTTATGCTAATTAAAAGGTGATGTTGAGAAGCGCAGACGAATCATGTTGCAATGTTATTTCACATTTCATTGAAAATGAGTGACAGACGCAGTGAGCAGAATCAACATATATTTTTGAATGTGTAATTATATGGTTGCTGTGTGTGTATGACTCCTAATTTGTTTGGATGAGTAGCTACATTGTACGTACATTTTCACCAATTTTCTTCAGGTGAAAGGTGATAAGATGAGATATAAGATATACCTTTATTTGTCCAACAATGGAGAAAATTTTCAACATTGCTTTCTTGATAACTGGGGACTCTAAATTGCCCATAGGTATGAGTGAGGGTGTGAATGGACTGGCGACCTGTCCAGGGTGTACCTTGCCTCTCGCCCGTATGCCGGCTGGGATAGGCTCCAGCACAGCCGTGACCCCTGCAGGGACTAAGCAGTTCAGAAGATGAATGAATGAATGAATGCTTTCCTGATGAAAACTATTGCCTGCTGCAGCTGGAAACTATACTGATGAAAGCAGACTGAACCAAAATACTATAAAACCAAGATAATTAACTGAAAGGAACTAGACAAGTTTACCAGAGTTATGCTGTAATTGTTTAGGGCTTTTCTATTACAATTGAACTGTTTTAAACTAGACTTTGTTTACATATTCCTAATATAAAATGCCCATTGGTGCAGCTTTAAATAAACGTTACATAAAAAATGTACTCCATTAACTAAAGGCTGATAAAGTAAATCTGAGGAACAAACAAATAGTAAAACATTGTTTTGTCAAGTAACCAAAAACCAAATTCATAAGTAACAAAAGCTAAACTGGTTTCTATTGAGGGCTGAGGCAGGACACAGGGCAAATGGCATGGGTCTCCATTGCCTGTGAAGGAGCCAGAGCGACAGATGGTTTATTTCCATTTTCTAAGGATGCTGATAGTCTTTCTGTGCCATGGAAAAATGGGAAATACTCATATCAGCCCCAGACACTCGTCTAACTGAGAGTTATGCAGACATGGCAACTAAGCCGTCGTTAAAAAGACTGTGGGACAGAGAAAGAGTTACTGTTTAGAGTAATGGTGCAACGGTGCATTAAATTCTTACCAAGAGATGTAAGTATTTGATTATGATTATACTGGACATGTATATGTTAAAATAACAGGGTGTAAGTGGTGGGCAGTGGTTGAACAAGATGCTACACGGTAGAGTGGCTGCTGTGGGATATGAGTGGCATAAGAACGTTTTCTGTTTAAGTTAGAAAAATGAAATAATGTATGTTTAGAGATACACATGGGACATGAATTCAAGTGGTTATAAATAAAGTCCCCTATCAAATTAACTTACATCCTGCTATGCATTTGTACTAAAATTCCTATGACAAGACATAAAGCACCGTGCGTGGGTTAAGTTGAGGCAAAAATCACAGAGGCTATTACAACAGCAGAATCAACCTGTCTGTCCTCTTTCTTCTCCATCTTGTCCGTCTGATCCCTAATAGAAAACAATGTTAATAAAAGACACTATGATGCCTGTGGATACACACTGCAGCGGTATGTGGACCATAGACTGTTAACAAAACTGTTGACAAATTGTACACTTTAGTTGTAGTTGATAATAAGTATCCAGATTATTTTGTGTGGGGAGTTTATAGAATCTAGTCTCTAGTTTGTCTATGGCTATTTTCCCAAACAGTACAAACTGACAGGCCTGCCATTGAAAATGTACAAATTATAGTGTCGCTCGTTGTGTCCAAGTCATAATTGCCCTTATCCAGTAATGCCTCTGTGAATTTATCTCACCAATGTGTGTAGTGGAAAATGGTTAAACACATACTGTAAGTGTAAGACTGTAAATTGGGATGCTACAACTGATCATCTTTGGATTCATGATAGCCATAAAATATGAAATAGAGTTTTTGGAATTAAAAGTGACATTTATGAAACACATTGGTTTCTTAAAATGAAGTGAAAAACTACATAAGCAAGGCTGATGAGAGAAGTGCTTTGAGGCTCCCCACTGCTGGAAAGAAAAAAATGTTTCATTACGCTACCATCTACATTACCCCCAAACTCCTGCCAAACCATTTCCACTAAATAAAAAAACAACAACAACCTTAATACCCTCTAATGATGCTTTAATGGTCAGGAACTAACAGGAAAACTAGAACAACAGCAAAAGCTGAAACTTCATCACCAGTTGTGGCCATTCCCCCTTTAAAGACAAAATTACAAATGGGCCATTGGGCTTTAATATGGTCAGTCATGCAAATGGGCAGATTTATAATCAGTGATGGCCTTTACAGGAGAGTGGCATCTGGACAGCAGGTTGTGGCAGTGAATGAGACACTCAGTGTCTGCACAAATATCAATTTCCATCAGTGGAAACATCCCTATCATTTTTGGTTAGTGGTGTTATTATGCAGTAGTACAAAACAGATAAATCATTGGTTAATAATGCAGTTATGCAACTGAGTCTTGTTTCTGTTTCATAAATCTGCTTATGTTTACTTAGTTCAGTTACAATTGATTGGTACTATAAGTACTTGCTAGGTACTTAGTATGGATCAAAAAAGTGGATTTTAAATCATAAAATTTAAAATGTAAATATGTATATGTAACTGGAATATAAAAATGCAGACACAGATTATAGTATATTGTAATACAATGCTTTCTGAAACAAACAGAGAAATTGTTAATAGATGAAAAGGGTAATTTAGTCCTGATTTAAAGAAATTATTAACAAACAAATGAGAAAAGCAATGTACTAGTCCCAACATGGTTATAAAACAGTAATTTTAATTGTTGATGTTACACAGCGTGTTAAAGGTATAGTTAACATAGTGAACATATTAAGGTGAAACAATATAGTTGATAAAATTAACTGGAAATACAACTTTTTGCAATTTGAATCTCTGAGTTTGCCCACATCTATTTCCTTAGCCTATTAGTATTAAACGTCATTAATCCCTTCCCACTGGCTCCAAATTATATCTTAAAAAATCTCATATTATACCCTCTTTTGGGGATTATACAAGTCCCTGGTGTCCCCAGAATATGTTTGTAAATGTCCATGCTGTAAAACCATACAGAACTTTGTTTCTGCCCTGGCTGAAATTTTGTGCTCAGAGCCTGTCTTTGGGACAACTGGTTTTGGGCTGTGCTCTCCCATCCCCTCCTGTTTGCTGATGTATGCTTCTGATGCAGGGAGATCCAACATGGGGATATGCTGAAGTCATAAAGATGGGGCACAGGTTCCACCTACAAACTACCAAGAACACTGAAAACACTGTGTATGAATGCAGTATCAACCTCACTCTTGTCATTAAGCAGTCAGCACATACCAGCTTCAACCCTTGATTCACACAGTAGCAGAATAATGGACAACAGACATACAAACACACAAACATAATCCAGCCTAATAAACCCATAGAAATTTTTTTTTTAAAGTTTCACACCATGTGTCTAATCAACCCTAGACAGTTCTGCTGTGAAAGTAGTTGCCAAATTGTCTTGCTTGCACACACGCACACACACACACTGGTTTGTCCCAGCTAACCCAGATAACGGGGAAAATATGGACTGGATACATTCGAGAGCCATATAAATCTACAAAAATTACAAAAAGTGGATTTTGCAATAAAAGGGAATTTTAATTACATGTGTTGACTTTTTTCATCATCCAGTCTGATAATTTGCATGACCCTAACTTTAATCTGTGCACTAAAGTTATTATGCAAAAGCTAGTTGGTGCTGTAATGACAGAGGATCCTATCACACACACACATACACTGGGATTTCTGAAGCTGAAACTGTCTATATTGCCTCACCACTCACTTCTTCTCCTAAGACAGAATGATAATGTGTTTCTCCATTGCTTTTGTCTTGCGAGCTCAGCCAGTGACAGCAATTATTTGTTGAATATTACCATGCATATACACTGGAAGATATCACACAGGCCACATATGCTGGAACCTGTATACTGTACAACTTCCTGGTAGTTACCGAGGCAATTAATGATGCAACTTCCTCAGGGACAGAGAAAGAGAGATGGAGTGTGCCGTGATGTAGAGGTAACGTGTATGCTAAAAAGACAGAAACGTGACCTGCCTGTGCTTTATGAAATGCAAATGACTTATTCACTAGGGAAATTCCCAACCGAAACATCGCGTATTGAGTATGAAAGTGAATGTTCACATGAATGGCAGGAGAGAAGCAGTTTGTGCTGTATTTTGTTTGTCATGCTTAACCTCAGCGTAAAGGTTTCATATTTAGCAAATATATGGAACATTTCCAACAGCCCAGACCGTAACCATGGCAATACACATTACCTACTTGATTATTTTTTTCTCTTGAGCCAAAGGACGACAGCTTGATAAAATAGGATGAGGCCAGGCTCTGACTTATACACACACACACACACACACACAGAACATACTTACAGGGGTTCGTTGGCTTTTATTTAGTGTAAAGTAACAGAACACACGTCTTAGTGTTCAGAGTCAGTACAATGACTGATGATTGTTGTTCTACCAGGCTGAGTGGGTATCATGGTTCTGAGGCCTGTCTCCAGCTAAATCACCACAAATAGGTGTATGAGTGAGAGCAAATCAATACGTGGCTTTTCATTATGGTTCCATCTCCTGGCACAGGCCGGTTCACCATAAGGTCAGATAGGTTGGAAATTGAGAGACTCATCAAGGACTTAGGTCTCTTCAATAACAAGCCGGAGGAAAGCTTTGACATGTCACTCCCCCATTGGTGTGGAGCATGCACTGTCAGTGTCACAGGAATGGTTTTGATTTTCTTTATCTGCTGTGTGCAGATTCACACACAGTGGTGCACCTTAACCAAATGGATTCCTTTTGATGGGGAAAAGCATCAGTCCAACACCTTTAAGCCCATTAAAGAAAGATGCAAATAAAGTGTTAAATCATCAGTTTAAAATACTGTTACATGTGCAAATGCATTCAAAAGAAATGTGTTGTGATGTTGCATTTTTTTTTTCTGTTGCAATCTTACTTCAATATGCACTATTTCAATTATTTACCAGTATTTTGGGGTGCATTTTTTCACAAAACAAGTACGCTAACGTGGAAATTGTTGGCATGTGTGGCATGTATGGACAGGCTATTACTAATAAAATGAGAAATCACAGATTAGTATTGTTGGTAAGTCAAGTTTCTAACAATTTGGTAAAACAAGAGCATAATTAACATAAAGTTCATTTGACAGATTCTTTTTTTCCAAACTAAATTATAATAAGAGATTGAAAAAGAACAAGAGCCAGCTCTCATCATAAATTAACAGCTACATGCATGTAAGAGAACTACAGTACATGGGATTTAAAGTTACTTGTTTATTTATAAGCTGCTGTCCTAGAAAAGTGCATTTATTTCCTATGTATTCTTAGCACTACAGGTTCATACTGCACTAAACCTATGGGCAATAATATTTTAATAAAATGTGACGCTGCAAAGACATTCTTCCTCTACTACTTTGAGATCTGGCTAGGACTGTTTTCAGATGCTTTAGTTACGGTATTTTTTAACACAGTACATGGCTGTTGTGTCACATATTATTGCTGCAGTTTTCCTATTTATCCTCTAACTCAATAAATAGCCTCTTTATTATTATGTAATGACATTAATTTAATTATATTCGACTTGTGTAGTTTCACACAGTGGTAACAATGCAATAATGCAACAACAACAAAAAACGTTTTCATGACATTTTTACCAAAGATGAGAGATAAAACTTTTCCGTATTCAGCTTCGTAGAGCTTTTGAGTTTTGTTTGACATGATTCATGTCTTTCCTTTACTTCCACTGACCTCCTCTTTCCCTCTATAAAATTGGCTATTTCGTCTGAGACCTTCCATCCATTTGAAATCTTCCTCCCCAGAAGACTTTTGTGCTTGTATTTTCTACCGCTGTTTTAGTAGTTCAACAGACATTTTGACTGCTGTAATATTCTAATTAAATGTATTAATTGAATTACAGTCATTAAACCAATAGAGCTCCAATCTAAATGACGGTCTTTAGACGAGGAAAGGAACAAATGTAATGTACAGTACGACTAATGGTGGTCCAGTGCTCTCTGAAATGCTTTTTAAGGCTAATGTTAGAATTAGATTAGGAACTAGGGCATTTAGTTGTGGTTATAGTCTCTGGCTTTTTAAATGACCAAACCCATGAATGAATCCCATACATTATTTGTGAACACCCACTACTGATGTTAACCACACTCTATTTAGCAAATAAAAAATTCATTCATCAGCCCTATTGTTATGCAAGTCATTATATCCAAATTTCATTTACACCTACCTTTATTAAATTCAGTTCAGTGATGTATTCTTCAAAATTACAATCCATGTTTGGACTTCAGGAGGTTTTGTACAACGATGAAAGAAGAAAAGATGAAAAATAGCACCTGTTTTTATGAGCATGCTACTGGGTGGGGTAGAGGGTGACACAGGCAAAACTGTAACTTTCTGTCTGCTATACTATATTAGTATACCAGGACATTTTTGCACATGCGTATAATATAGACCACTACAATGCTACACAATTTATTTGGTTGACTTGTCAATAAAGTATTGGATTTGACCTATACAGTGCCATACTGCAGGCCACAATGGTCTGCTCTGCATGTGTCTGTCTACTCATGTGGAGATGATACACTTAAGCCTTGTGCCACTGAAAAGGCATTTTTTTCTATGCAGCCACAGAGCTACTTTTCCAAGTAACAAGTGTCTATTGTTCTGTATTAGCCAGCAATCTCTCTCACTTACAGTGCATTTCTGCTCTCCCTCTCTCTCTATTCACAGTAGATAAGTCGCAGAGTGGGTAGACAGAGAATAATGACGTTGAGCATGCACAACAACTGCCTCCCTAGGAGAGGGCCCCAGGGAGCATTTTGCAGTATTATGCACTCAGCCATAACTAAAACATCATTACAACCCTATTCACAGTTCTGACCAAGAGTACGAACTGGCTGGAGAGGAGACGGATGGATGAGATCCAGATGATTTTTATTATAAAATTACTTGATAATAACAATAATAAGAATGAATCCAGTGTCTCCAAATTTAATTCTGCAGTGTGTAAGCCACTGATGTTACCCTTCACTTCATGCACCTGCTGCACAGGCCACTGCCCCCAAGGCTCCTCCTCCTCATTTCTCGAGTTCACTGTTAGTGGCACAGTCCATCATTCCAACGCAGGATTCAAACTACCTGAATACATGCAAGATAGTCACAGGAAGGAATTTACACATTTAAGTGTTAGTTTGTAATTTTATTTGAATGATTCCAGCTCCTCTACTTTGTTAACTCTGACATTAGTGTTATTATGTTACCGCCATTGCAGTTTGTATTGTTGCTGCTTGTCAACTGGCCAAACATTGAATGAAAGTGGTCATTGTATATTTTGCTTAAATCCTTTTTGACGAGGGAACTAGGGTGATACCAAGTTATGGGTTGGCCTACAAACATACATCATCCCTACAGCACACTATACAGGATTTAGTATTACCTTTGTATGTTCTTTCTTGTGTACAGCTGATGCTCATAATATATACAGGATATTTATTTGTATCTTTAAAATGATATCTTACCTAACAGAGGTATTAATGTTTCAAATGTTTTCTAAGTATTAAAAGAACAGACAGATCTCTCTGCAGTGAGGCATCTATCAGCTGTCAGCTGAACTGACCTTATTCAGACAGAACACAGGAGCAATATTCAATTACACAAATGTAATAAAAAACAAAACAAAAACAAAAACGGATCACTCACTAAACTGGAGCGAATAAACTACACTGACATATTAATGAACTACTCAATATATAAATGTTAATTTGCAGACATTTGGAAAAGTAGCATGAAATCACTTCTGCTTTCTAATAAAAAGATGTTGCAATTGAAAAGAATTGAACACTATTAGCTCCTCTTAATTTGCGAACCATAAACAATGAGTGCTTTGTATGTCCAAGTAAATATTGTTTCCACTATAGCTATAATCACGGCAGAGTCAAGGTTTTACATGACGCAGTAGATGTTTTACTACTGAAAATATGAAAACTAGTGAATAGAAATAAGCCATAACATCACCTCAGTATGAGTTAAAAAAAAAGGAAAACACAACATGCTGCAGCACCACCCTATACCTACCAGAATGGAAAATTCTTTAATTCCTCTGCTCCTCCTCCAGCAGAAGGATACCTCAAAAACAAGACCATTAAACCTTTTCTGTGCCACAAATGGATCACTAAAACTTCACCTTTCCTTCAACTCTTGATTGCATTCCACCTTTTGCACTGCCGCTACTCCACTCCTGCATTGCCCCAAAGTGAATACAGTCTTCAGATAATTAATAATATTGTGTCAGAGCAACATGACAGCTTATACATATGTAAATATGGCCATGATTCAACATGCATCCACTCTTTGCATTCTTAAAATCTGCGCAGTATAAAAATACACACCTAAACACATACAAACACCTCCACCCTTTTGCGGTATGTAACTCCCTTTGCTTTGGTCTCCTGGACTGTAACCCAGCCGTGTAATGAAGGCTATAAATCAGCACCTTGGACAGCGCTGAGCAGCCCTGAGCTCCCTGACATACGAGCTACTGGAGTCAGGCGAGAAAGAGGGAGATTTGCTTTCAGCACCAGGGGAGAGTGGACAGCGACAGCGCCTGACATTCCTACTGTAAAGAGGCGAAAACCCTCCTCTGGAGCTGCCCTGCATAGTACTGATGACTAAACAGAGTTATTCAGGTTGTCGCACAGCCAGCTTAGCAGAGCTGTGATTCAGATGAGAGGGATGGGGGCTGGACATGTGTGTATATGTGTGTGTATGAAAGAGAGAGAGAGAGAGAGAGAGAAAGAGAGAGAGAGGGAGAGACAGACATATCCACCTCTCTGAGGGTCCCAACATGGCTGTGTGCACATTACATTTATGCATGCATAAAAACGGACAGACTATTTGACATCTGTATGTAGTCTAGCTGAAGGGGCAATGAGCTACAAATACACACAGTTGTCAGCATTAGCAGGTGCTCATTATGAACACGTTCCAAATTTAAGCTGCCACTTTGCACAAACATGGATGTGCGCAAGCTGTAAATAAAAAAAATTATAAGGTAAAAAGATGCACACACAGCAATGTTCAAGTAATTATATTAGCTTAACATGCATGGTTTTATGGCTGTATGTCACACCTCTTAACCTGCCCTTGATAGTTCCAATTTCTTGCACCTGCTGCCAACCTCTTATAACTGCTGGCCGCACGATTGTAATGCCCCTACTGCCCCCTACCCTCCACTCCATTCACCCCGCAAAGAAAATGAAAAAAAAAAAAAAAAACGAGATTCCCGCATTAAGTTAAATATTCATGTTCCCAGCGCTGGTCTATTTTTATCATTAAGTCCTCACAGGTAGCAGAAGCAGCATAGTGACTGTTCTTTTATCTGCAACCTGTCTCACCAGTGCATCCTTCAGAGCCCAGGAATGACTGCAACAGGGATATCTGTATGTTACATAAAATGGGAGGTATAAAAGAATCAGAAAAAAGCTGAGACTAATACAGGGTGCTTAAGGAGGAAAAGGAGGGCAGTGAGGGAGAGAGTATGTGCCTTAAGAGAGAGATGTGTGCAGAGAGAAAATGAAATACTACAGTTTGCAGCCTTTGCACAGGCAACTACGTAATTACCCTTGAATTAACCAATTAGCATGAAAATGGCAGCCAAACGTAGGGATCCAGTGCTTGTTACTAGCACTGAAAAGAACAAGTTGAATTTTTCGTTGGAGCCTGAGAAAGGTCTGTGCTCTCTGGTGAATAGTGTAAGAGAACTCACACCATAGCTCTGGACAAACCAGCAACTTCTCTCCAAAAAGCCTGCAGAGACTGAGGCCTGGGCCTGAGCTAGGGATTGGATGGATGGGCGATTATGACAGCTGGGGGTGATGGGATTAGCGGCAATGCTTGGTTGATAACTGTAATTGTGAGTGGCTGCGCGCGTGTGTTTGAGTGCACCCGTACAGCCTGCCCATGTGTGCCATATGTGGTGGGAGCATTTACGTACATCGCCATAAAGAATGGAAGAGCCGCTCGCTGAATGCCCCAGAAAGTGCTCTGCACTTCGTGTGCTGTTTCTGTGTTTGCATGTGTGCATATTACTGCAAGTCTGTGCATGTGCAGGACATACTCTAATACCCTTGCATTCACTATCTATCGTATGGAGTGAACCCATTACTATTCCTGTCACAACAGCCTTGCAGTAAGAGCAGCAGCAGAAGAGGCCAACCACTGTAGGATGCTGTAACACTTGCGCACACGCACATACACATAGACCACTACATCTTTCAGAGACCCCTCACTCTCATTAGGTTGTGTATATAAACCCAAATTATGCATTTTGTGTATTTTGTGCAATGCTCTCACTCCATTATTTGTGTGGGCAGATGTACAGTATCTGTGTGTCTTCCATTGCCACTTGATCATCGTTGTTTATGCATATCTGTGTGTGTGTGCATGTGTGTGTGTGTGTGTGTGTGTGTGCATGTGTGTGTGTGTGTGTGTGTCCACATGACAACCATCACTCACCCTGGCTTTGCGCTCCCCCGTCCCCCTCCTCTGTGTCAGTCAGGTTGTTAAGCATCCCGGCTCTTCTACGGTGCTCTTCTTCTGCTGCGGAGCGATGTCACCAATCAAGCTCTCTGCGGCTCTCCCTGCGCTCCACGCACTGTGATACAGCCACGGAAATCGCGGGGAAGCAGCGCAGAAAATACGCCAGCCGGATCCTCCTCGCTCCTCTTCAGTCCTCACTGCCCGTAGGATGCACGAAGAGAGGCAGCAGCACAGAGAGAAGGATTTTTTTCCCTTTGTAGATCCTCCTCTTGACGTCTCTGCTGGCTTGTAAGCGTGACTCTCTTGCTTTCTCTCTGTTGCTCTCTCTCTCTCTCTCTCTCTCTCTCTCTCTTTTTCTCTCCCCAAGAGGAGGATGAGGAGGAGGGAAGAGGGAAGCTGCAGGAGTTTGGAGGATGACGGAACGCCTCAGAGCTGCACAGTTGCTTTCTCTCTCTTTCTCTTTCTTTTTTGCTTTTCTCACACCTGATCTTGATCTCACCCACTCATGGATACATAAAACACTCACTCTCCCCTGCTCAGATGATATTGCTCAGTCACTGTAGCCACCAAACTGATTGCATATTCAGACACTAGTGTGATTTCTTCTATATCTATTTCTTCCCCCAGTCACAGAGAGGTGACTGGGGGAAGTAGAATTGATGTTGTGAGAAGAGCAGGCAGGCGGTAGCCTCACTGTTCTGATGTTGTCTGTCCACAGCAGTGCATTATGCATCGGCTTTTCCTCCTGTCGGCTTTGTAATAAGCCACCACGCTCACTCTCTACTTTAATGTCAGATGCAAATACAGCCCCTGTTTCCTTCAAGGGATGAACAAGCCCTACTCACATCATGTGTATGTAGTTATAATAAACACAAAAAGCCACGTACTCAAATGCAGACATGCATGAAAAGATAATAATATTCAGCAATAGGGTCAGTACAACATGCAGATTTATGCACGCACAAATGCATACACATTCTTGCCTCTCTGCTCTCGCTGCTGCATTCTCACTCTTTTGTCACTAACCAAACAGAGTGTGGTCCTTTTACATTTCTTCTTTTAATCAATACTTCAGAGTGTAGAGATATTTGGTTCCAGCTGAGAAGACCTGCGTGCTGTGTGGAGGCAGCACCGCATTGAACTCTCGCTGTCAATTAGACCGGTCTCATTTTGATCCATGCAGATTCATTTTGATCTGGTACACTATGTACCGTGAGCAAAAAAAACTAAAAACAAAAAACAAAAACAAACAACAAAAACAAGTGTGTAGTATAAACACATTTTGCTTGTGTTTGTGTGCGTTTCTATGCGTGTCTCAGTAGTTGTGATCTAACATAAGAGATATGAAAGCAATTAATCTTGGTTTTAGTCATGGCAGTGCACAGAATAGATTTCAACAAATAGAGAAGGAGGAAAAAAATATAACTGCATGCTCGGCTCCGGTGAATAAATTTATTACCTGTGTCTCAAACAAAACTGGTTTTGTCAAGGTACAATTAGCTTGACAAAGAACTAATACCTTGAAGCTTGGCAATAAATTTCTTCACTGGGCTTGTGAGTACAGATACATTTCTCTTTGTTCATTAGCATTCACACCATAGCCAGCAGTTTGTTTGTAACAACAGGAGACACAATTTAATTATAATATCAATAGGAGAAGAGCTTTTGCATTTACAGAGCTGAAACATTCTGGTGGTTCAGTTATGTCCTGAACGACCTGCACTCCATTCCTTAATGTAGATTATGCTACATAAAATCTCAAGCAAGCACTCTGAAATGGAATTGGATCATTTTCATTGGCTGTCTCACTGTTTTTTCAGTGACCGGACAGTCGGAGGCTTTTGCTGTTTTTAAAACATGTTGAGGTAAACGACACAGGGAAAACCTAGGCATATGTATTGTGTGTGATTACCTGTATTTATACAGTAGATCCTTTCATTTGACCTTGGGTCTGTTGTTTTCCAAAGTTAAATGAAGACACAATGTTTCTTAAAACATACTTTAACATTACTAATGAGATCCGCTATTTAGATTGTTGTTTTGTTTTAACTTCTTGTCCAATCTAAAACACCTCAAATTGTGTAGAGTAGATTAATATTGTGAATTAAAATGAGACAATAGACTTTGATTGTTTATCTTTATTTATTTGTGTGTTGGTATTGCCCCCAGTCCTTTTAAAGTGTTCAGCTCATGGGTGTTGCTCAGTTTGTGACAGCTGTACTATTCTGTCTAGTAGTGTTCACAATTGAGTGAAAAATGATTGTCCATGATGGACATTGACATTTGGGTGAATAAAGTCCTTGAACTGCATTGTGTCTTTTGTGCTGAACTGCTTGGTCCCTCACAAGGGGATATGGATTATTAACACAACAAGGACATCGCTTTAGTGGGTACCTTGCTGACAGTACACTGCACTGTACCCACACTCCTGGTGTTTCATGTCAGACACTTCTGATCAGCTGCTGCACATATATGGGCACTGTGTACTGATCCATAATAGTCATCTATGGGAGTCCTGCCCTGCAACTATGACTAGTTACCTTAATTTTGTGCTGTATATTAGGCTTCTGTTAAAATACACTAAGGGAAACAATCCACTTCTACTCAGGAATTTAGACGTTTGTTTTATTTGTTTCTGTATGTTGTATATATTTTCTCTGGAGTTATAGAACAGACATAACAAATACAAACTAGCTCATGTAACAAATTCTGTAGTACTGTATATGATATTAGTCCACGTCTGAAGCAAATAAAACAATTTACATGTAACTCTGTGCCAGTTACAAAGTTCAATTTTACTTGTAACTTGTATATAAATGTTTGCTTACTCTTGACAACACTGATTTATTTATTTATTTATATTACAAACATTCACAGTGCAGGTTGGTAAAACTATGTGAATCCCTCAGCTAATGACAAATAATAATGACAAAAACTAAAACCACTTTACTCTAGAGTAATATGATTTCAGGCACCGTAATATTTGCTTAAATTAATTTTGGTCCCCCACTTCAAGTCTTCTACTTCTCTACCTTTCTACTGGTGATTTAACTGATATTTTAAATGGTAACATGACTGGCTTGTGTGACAAACTACATTTGAGTTATACGAAAGAAATTGTATACTAACAGCATTTAATCAGTTCATATCCACTCCACTGTTCACCTATAGACTTAAGTTTCCCCCAGATCATATGAAGGAAGTCGCATATCAACCAACTTTCTTTAATATGAGCTGGCTGAGATGAAAACTTATTTTGCACACAACCAAAACAGCTGACGTTAGCTATTATGCTGCCAAATCCCTGCAATATTTTTCATTAAGAGGGAAATGAGGAGGGCAAAAAGCCAACTGTACTGTAAATTTGAGTAATTCCTTGTTTTCGGCTATTGATCAGTGTAATGTCTTGTTTGACAAACTGACCTTGAAAAAGTGCTTTAGGATAACATAGTGATTAATCTGCATTTGAAATCAACTGGTCAAAAAGCACAGAAAGAGCAATCAATTAAACACGCTTGGCTGTTCTGCGTTCCTCTCCCTTTCTTATTAAATAAATAAGTAACAGTATTCAGTCAGTTGTTCATGTTGAGTTGTTGAAATTTTCAATTGTGTTCATACTTTGTTTATAGTTGCACTTAGAACATAGTATAGAGACAGAGGAAATGTTCCCTTGAACTTTGTGGGGAGGACAGAATGAGAGGGAATCATCTATACAAAGAGCCATATACTTGTCACATGACAAGCCTGTTGGCCAAAGTTTACATCCTAAGGCACCTAAACATCAATTGCAAATATGTTTGGAGGAAATATAACAACAGGATAAAATGTTTTTTGAATGAAGGAAGCACTATTTTTTATAAATTTACAAGATGGCAAGGGTGGATGGTGAGTGCACAACTGACACACCACAGATCCAAGTCTGACTCCACAGTCCAGTGTTAAAGAGACTGGAGACATTTTTAGACAACAGAGATTACAGCTAGAATGTTGAAACGACTTAAGAGAACAACTTCTGTGATTCTGTGTTGCAGGTGAACTGCAGATGACGAAGTAATGCCGCACCACTTAGAGGAAGTGGCCAATTGCATTAATTTGACAGTCACCAACATATTTACGTCAGTCTGCTGATTGTTTAAAAATGGCCATTCGCCCTCTTTATTCTCGCCTGGCTTTTTTAAATGGCTACACAAAACAACATGGCACATGCAAGATTCCAACACAGAGAAGGACAGAGCAGGAATACAACATGTTTATTTGACATCACAATTGTTATTTCAATCTGGAGACTGAAAAAGCTACTTGGGTGAGTGAAACGTTTTAAACTAACAAGAAGGAAGTCCAGTTACCATGACTCAACTTCCAAATAACTTTACCTGGAAGACTGAGAATCTTCACTGACATCAGAATTGTTGTTGCACTATTTATGTTCAAAGATATATTGGATGACAGGAATATAGTGTGTTTGAGGAAAAAGGGGTAGAAATGCATGACAGAAGATGTGCACTGGGTGCACTGGTACAGCAGCTGTTTTCCAGTATCAACTACAAACAAACAAAAGGCCCAGTTACTTTTCAAGGTCAACAAAGATTTACTAATACCGCCACATGAAGTCACAAGAAACAAAACAGTTGATGCCAGAAGGTATCTAAAATGGAAAAAAGTCATAAAACCTATTAAAAATGTAATTTCAA
Organism: Helostoma temminkii; assembly: GCA_900302695.1. Classification (NCBI taxonomy): domain Eukaryota; kingdom Metazoa; phylum Chordata; class Actinopteri; order Anabantiformes; family Helostomatidae; genus Helostoma; species Helostoma temminkii. Next base: position 52,748 of record OMLM01008709.1, read on the forward strand.
GCTGGAGGTAAAATATCAACTCATTGGACTTTATAGCAAGATTGAATCAAGTTAATCTGACATGAACTCTGCTTATGGACCTTTGTGACTAATAAAAAAAAGGTAATTCAATGGTTAGAGATACACATAGTTTTACAAGATAGTACTCTTGTACAGTTTTCTACTTGGGTAAAGTACACATTCATGTCACAGTAATTCCTTCTCAAAACTCAAGAACTCAAAACTCAACAATTCAAGCATTCACCAAGTCTAATTAACAAAATTCAAATTTCCGGTGGGCACTATTCTGTGCATGTAGGGCACAGAAAGCTTCACTCAAGCATCTGAAGGCTTTCTTATTACTTAAGCAGCATGGCTTGCTGACAATTTGACAGTGTCTTGTCTACAAACAGGATCTTTTTATTGAATTACCTCTAACCCTTACAACAACCAGACTCAGCCAAAAGCAAACGTTTGGCTACAATATGGGAGGTAGAAAACTACCTCCACTACCAGTATTATTCTAGTGAAAACTGCAATAGTGGATACATGTAATGCTAGAAAAACTTAACTTGGGACCTTTCAGGGCCTGTACGTGTGAAAGTGTGTAAAAATACACACGTGCCAACGTGCAAAGTAGATGTGCCTTGAGACTTTGTAGTAAACGGGCAATGAGTTACTGAAAGAAATTGTCAACCTACTAGAAGATTGTGGGTTTGACAGTGGTGTGTGTAATAAAGAGAGAGAGAGAGACTATTGACAAAGACTGAATGCTTTTATGCGTAAATGCAGATAGTGACAGAGTCACACATTTTCCTGAAGTTGTACTTATCTGCGCTTGATTACATACGTGTGAGCCAGCATTCATGTGTGAACATACAGTACTTGTGTGCATGTGCAAATTTATTGGGATTCCATGTTTTCCTCAGGGGAGTATAAATTCAACCCTTTTTTAACTAATGATTTTGAAAAGGATTTTTGAAATAAAAAGGCAAAATTTACATTTTCAAGGGTTCAATTGGGGCTTTTTTAAATGTCATGAACTTATAACCAGGCTCTAAACAGGAGCCGGAAAGGGACAATCTTGGCTAAGTAATGTTTTACTTAACAGAGCTTTGCTAAGGTCATTTTGACCTGGTATGCGCTACTGGAGAGGCTACTAATGAAGCAGAAACTCATACACTCAAAATACTTTCTATGATGGAAGACCATGGTCAAAAGAAATTCAATTATGTTTCTGAGCAGGGCTTGCTGACCTCTGCTGACCTTGTGTCATGAAAAGGTGCAGAAATGGTGAGGAAATGAGCGAGAGAGGGGGGTGAGAAGGAGAGGGCATGCAAATAAAAGGTACAAGGAGTGAATGGATGGGAGCCCAGGCATAAAAGAAAAAGAAGAAAGGACTCTCTCTGGCAAAAACTAAGTTCTTTACTCAACCTAGTCAAGCAGTGAGAATGGCAAAGCATTCTGTGGTCCGAAGGCCTTTACGTGAGGCATGTTTATTTGCTTTCTTACCAAAACTCAGATGTGAACATATGCCTCTTTTGACTGTATGATAAACATATATGCATTATTAGTTTTAGTTTAGTACAAATACTGGTAACTGTGGAAAATAACTAGTCTGGCTCCAAAGCTACAAAAACTCTGCCTACTATCACTATCACTATTACTAAATGACACATTAAATCAGACTTTGGTCACAAAATATTTTTAAACTATGCTTTTAAACTATGTTTTCATTACTCTGAAGTGCCATATCAAAAACAAAGTCTATGGTTTTGGGATGACCAACAGCATCCCAGCACACAATGAGGTTGTATCACATTTTTGACTGTAGCATTTGTTGCTTATGATTGTAAACAGATATGCAGCAGATTAAAATTTAGTTTTCAAGACTCACTTACTTCAATAAAAGGCATGAATCTTGGTAAATTCCCTAATCTCAGTATCTTGGGCTCCTGCCAAATCATTATGATCTGTCTGTGCACCTCCTAATGTTGACAAGGGCATGGAGTTTTTTTTACAGCATCTAAGAGGAAAGAAAAAAAATCCCTGGACACAGTGTTAAACTTCAACTGGACACACAAAAAAGACACAAAGAGAAATCTAAGAAAGATTAAATTAGTTCTTTGCTACTCATTTCCAAGTTTACAGCTACAGGAAGTGTCAAAACTTTTTAAATCAAACAGCATCTGTAATATTCTCTCTGAATTCCCCCAGTGTGGACAATTTTAAAAAATATATTTTGAGAGAGAAGGCACTTTAAAAAACTCAAATGTGTTTTGCATTTAAATAATGCAAACAGGCTGATCTGTCAAAATCTCTGTTAGAAAAGCCTAAGTCAGCATTGGTGTTAGACAAATTAGAGGTTTCGTTGGATCAAAATCTTTCATCACGAAAATTATGTTTGTGTTTGCCTCTCACAAACATTATTTTGAGAGTTGATTTACAACATTTCACAATAATGTTATATGTGATTGTATTATTTTTTGGTGAATCAGCCATAGAATTGCATCCATAAGTCACATTTTCACTTTATAATGATTGCAATAAATCTAACTGAAGCTGTACTGTATTAAATAATGCATTTTGCTATTCTCTAGAGGCCATTTTGGGAATGTGATATGCAAACATGAAAATGATTTCCATAAACATAATACCAGGCTGATTTGTACAGTGTGTCATTGTAGAGCCACGGTGAAACAATCCGAGAATCCAGTTTGTTAGGAGAATACTTAAGTACTAGCTGATGAGTTCAGCTCGATTACATTTATCAATGTGTCTTAATCTTTCTCTACTGTAAATCTGATCAGGCTCTGCTCAAAGAACTACCTGCAGTAATATAGAGAACAAACACACACACACACATACACACACACAGTGTAAGATATGGTTATCAGTTTATTTGTATGAGATTGTGTTGGGATGGGCTCAAGAAGATTACATAGTGATCGTCTGCATTTGGCCCTGTCTTCCTGAGAGGTAATTTACAGTTGACTGTGGACGATAATAGATGTTATTCAGGAAAGGCTGGGTGGATTCCATCTACCGCCGTCTATCAGTTTACCTGGAGCTGCCAAATTGAATAACAAGTTTACACCTACTGTGTAAATTCTCTTTATTCAATCAACCTGCTTTTTTAAATGTGTCCTTCACAAACAAATCGAATAATAGCTTTGTCCCTTGCAAGAAGATGAATTTGCAATATGAAAGAACACTGTCATCGTTATCAAGCATGAGATGGAAACATGGATGCAGGACAAAGGGAAATTGAAGGGCTGGAATGAATTCAACACAACAGTGTAACTGTAAGATTTTGAAATATGTGTACAGTTCTTGTAGCCGCATTTGATAGGATAGTGTTACATGACTTCAACACATCATACCTTTCAGCACAGCACAGTGTACTATATCGATGCCAGAGATTTGACAAGTGTTGAAAAACTGCAGGTCTGGCAAAACCTCTTGGGCCTCAGACAGATTGACAATAGAGCCCTGTGAAAAGGTATTTGCCGCCTTCCTGCAGTCACACTTAAATGTTTCAGATCAACAAACTAATATGAATATTACACAAAGATAACCAGAGTAAATACAAGGTGCAGTTTTTAAATGATGATTTCTGCCTGGTCCTATGTGAAAAAGTAATTCATAGAATCATAAATTCTGCCGGAGAATGTCCAGCCATCAGTTTGTGCCCTCAGGGACAATGATCTGAAACACACCATCAACTTAAATCCATTGACTTAAATCCAATTGAGATGCTGTTGCATAACCTGAAACATGCTACATGCTGTTCATGCTTGAAAACCCTCCAACGTGGCTGAATTTAAATCAAGAATTAAAACCATTTGACCATAACAGTGATGTGAAAGACTCATTGCTATTTATTGCATATTTGTGATTGCAGTTGTCGCCACCAAGTGTGGCACTAGAGGTGTGCGATATTGGGAAGAAATTATATCTGAGTATTTTTTGAGATTTTAATGATAACAATATGTAGATGATATTTTGCGACCTACTAAAATGTGTTTATGCTAAATTGTATTTTCTCAGTATTACTAGTAGGTTATTAATTGCTACACAGAGACAGGGCGGTGCAACTAACACAAGTGGTTGTTGAGCCATCTTAAATTGTGACCAATTTTTGACTCAGGTTGATGTCTTTTCTATCTTTTCAGACCCGAACCACCTGCATGCTAGAGAGGTTGATCCACATCAAGGAATGAAATCTAACAATGCTGGTTCAGCTTGAGGAGTGCCACCAGCAGACCATGACACATGCAATCATTCCTCATGCACATCATGTGATTCTTTTTTTTTTCTTCTTTTGAGTGAGTGAGTGACTGACAAACGATAAAGTCAGCTGGCACACTGTTAAGAAGATATTATCTTAGACGATATTTATTAACTATTTATTAGGTTTAGGAGGCAATTAATTTTTCCCATAGGGCCAGGCAGGCTTGGACAACTTTTTTACCTTAATAAATGAATTCATTATTTAAAAACTATGTTATTTATGTGTAATTTTAAAATTAGTTTAATGATCAGAATCATTTAAGTGTGACAAATATGCTAAACAATGAAAAATGTCATGATCCATGTCGTCTTGTCCATCTCCTGCTTCGTCTTCCCGGTTTTTCCATTCACTCATTCCCTGATCCACCTGGCTACAACCATACTGCTGCAATAGTGTTAGACTCATGGGACCACACCCCTTGTGTTGCCTTTCTCTTTTCTCACACACACACACACACACACACACACACACACACACACACACACTCTGATCTCACCACACCTCCTGCTATGCTCTCCAGACACACCTGTTCCCTCTCAGTCAATCACCCAGCTGCAGACCATGTGCAATCTAGCCCTCTCCATAAACATCCTCAGTCTCCACAAAACTCTCGC